>OY821517.1:198195427-198197927 GCA_963682025.1 Cordilura impudica | reverse complement strand
TAAAAAATAAAAATTAAAAATTAAAAATTAAAAATTAAAAATTAAAAATTAAAAATTAAAAATTAAAAATTAATAATTAAAAATTAAAAATTAAAAAATAAAAATTAAAAATTAAAAATTAAAAATTAAAATTTAAAATTAAAAATTAAAAAATTAAAAATTAAAAATTAAAAATTAAAAATTAAAAATTAAAAATTAAAAATTAAAAATTATAAATTAAAAATTAAAAATTAAAAATTAAAAATTAAAAATTTTAAAATTAAAAATTAAAAATTAAAAATTAAAAATTAAAAATTAAAAATTAAAAATTAAAAATTAAAAATTAAAAATTAAAAATTAAAAATTAAAAATTAAAAATTAAAAATTAAAAATTAAAAATTAAAAATTAAAAATTAAAAATTAAAAATTAAAAATTAAAAATTAAAAATTAAAAATTAAAAATTAAAAATTAAAAATTAAAAATTAAAAATTAAAAATTAAAAATTAAAAATTAAAAATTAAAAATTAAAAATTAAAAATTTAAAAATTAAAAAATTAAAAATTAAAAATTAAAAATTAAAAATTAAAAATTAAAAATTAAAAATTAAAATTAAAAATTAAAAATTAAAAATTAAAAATTAAAAATTAAAAATTTGAAATTAAAAATTAAAAATTAAATTTTAATTTTAAATTAAAATTTTATTTTTTAATTTTAAATTTTAAAATTTAAAATTTAAAATTTTAAAATTTAAAATTTAAAATTTAAAATTTAAAATTTAAAATTTAAAATTTAAAATTTAAAATTTAAAATTTAAAATTACAAACTCGGTTCATATGCATATATATGAACACTCCTGTATAATACTTGCTCTGGTAAATCATTTACATACTCGTATATTGTAAAAAGTATAGGACCAAAAATCTATTCCTGGGCACACCTTTGTTATTGGCAATGGTCGTGATGTTTTATTATTCGCAAAGACTGACTGTTTACGATCCGATAAATATGTGGCAATTAAACGAGCGGACGACAAAGAAAAATTCAAAAATATTTTCAGTTCGATACAAAGAACTCCATGATCAACCATATCAAATGCTTTAGAGGGATCTAATAGAACGAGAAAAGACCAGAATCAATATTTCTACGTATTTCCTCCAGAGACATCAATAAATGCAGTTAAGCAGCTATTTTTAGGTCGGAATCCTGACTGCCTAATTGCAAATAATCCATTATTATTTATATAACCATATATTTGCTTATGTAATAGCTTCTCAAACTCTTACGGTAAATAAGGTAATATAGAAATCGGTCGATATTCATTGTTTGCTTTTGGTATAGAAATTATTTTAGCATACGTCCAATTAACAGGAAAATTACTTTTCGTTATGATAGCATTAAAAATTAAGGTAACATTACAGGATGAAAAGCTTTTAAAAATTTTGGATAGATATGATCAAATCCAACAGCATTAGATTTCACTGACAGACAGCTTGTTAATGGATCATTCTGTGTTTCACATTTAAAATCAAATAATTGACCGGCGATCTATTCGATGGTACTGTTGGAAGTCGTGTGAATGTTTCGTTAAGTATTTCTACATGTATTTCCGTTGTATTTATTGACTTTGGTTTTCCAATACCAATATCACGTATATTTTTCCATGTTGTTTTGGATCCAACAAGCAGAATTAAAAACAGATGAATAGTATGACTTCTCCCCTAGAATTACAGAATTCTTCGTGTAGTGCATTTGTTTTGAAACGTTTCCAATCAGGGACCGAAAATTACAGTTATTTTGGAATTTTAAAACAAACAAATAAGACTGTTAAATTCGGCTATGCCGAATCTTTAATACCCTCCACCTACGTTTATGTTTACATTAATATCTGGACTTTTTGCACTATTTGTAACAAATGTAAAAAAAAATATTTGCAAATGTAAACAATTTGATAAACTTAATAATAATACTCTGAATTTTAAGCATTTTATAGAGGTGTCTACATATGTTAGGTCATATATTGGCACAATGATGCCCGATTTATCCCATTTTAAATACTAACCAGATCCAGCTTAATATAAACAATATTAAGTTTAACAAGGTAAATGGTTTATTTTGTGAATTTTTTTTGATTGTAGCAAATCTTATAAAGCCTAGAAATAAGAGTAAAAATGATAAATTTTATAATTTTTGATCATGAGACTAATCGAACACCGGGTTTGATTTAATTTATATACATCACTATTTTCCTTTAATTGTTTTGATATTTTTTTGTGCAACAAAGTTTTTTTCGTAAAAACATCTTATAAAATGTTCACTTAAGTGCTGAATTTGAATTTGCAAATTCATCCCGGAATATAAAGATTAGTATAGGACACAATTATGTGTCCGCATAGACCAACTTTCAACTCTTACTTGTTTTTATTGTATTAAATCTATCTTTGTGTTTATAAATTAATTAAGATAAAAAATATTTCAGAAATTGTTTTTTTTTTTTTTATTAATATCTGAACATTTTACTGA
>OY821517.1:198191208-198195227 GCA_963682025.1 Cordilura impudica | reverse complement strand
AAATTAAAAATTTTAAATTAAAAATTAAAAATAAAAATTAAAAATTAAAAATTAAAAATAAAAAATTAAAATTAAAAATTAAAAATTAAAAATTAAAAATTAAAAGTTAAAAATTAAAATTAAAAAATAAAAATTAAAAATTAAAAATTAAAAATTAAAAATTAAAAATAAAAATTAAAAATTAAAAATTAAAAATTAAAAATTAAAAATTAAAAATTAAAAATTAAAAATTAAAAATTAAAAATTAAAAATTAAAAATTAAAAATTAAAAATTAAAAATTAAAAATTAAAATTAAAAATTAAAAATTAAAAATTAAAAATTAAAAATTAAAAATTAAAAATTAAAAATTAAAAATTAAAAATTAAAAATTAAAAATTAAAAATTAAAAAATTAAAAATTAAAAATTAAAAATTAAAATAAATTAAAAATTAAAAATTAAAAATTAAAAATTAAAAATTAAAAATTAAAAATTAAAAATTAAAAATTAAAAATTAAAAATTAAAAATTAAAAATTAAAAATTAAAAATTAAAAATTAAAAATTAAAAATTAAAAATTAAAAATTAAAAATTAAAAATTAAAAATTAAAAATTAAAAATTAAAAATTAAAAATTAAAAATTAAAAATTAAAAATTAAAATTAAAAATTAAAAATTAAAAACTAAAAATTAAAAATTAAAAATTAAAAATTAAAAATTAAAAATTAAAAATTAAAAATTAAAAATTAAAAATTAAAAATTAAAAATTAAAAATTAAAAATTAAAAATTAAAAATTAAAAATTAAAAATTAAAAATTAAAAATTAAAAATTAAAAATTAAAAATTAAAAATTAAAAATTAAAAATTAAAAATTAAAAATTAAAAATTAAAAATTAAAAATTAAAAATTAAAATTAAAAATTAAAAATTAAAAATTAAAAATTAAAAATTAAAAATTAAAAATTAAAATAAAAATTAAAAATTAAAAATTAAAAATTAAAAATTAAAAATTAAAAATTAAAAATTAAAAATTAAAAATTAAAAATTAAAAATTAAAAATTAAAAATTAAAAATTAAAAATTAAAATTAAAAATTAAAAATTAAAAATTAAAAATTAAAAATTAAAAATTAAAAATTAAAATTAAAAATTAAAAATTAAAAATTAAAAATTAAAAATTAAAAATTAAAAATTAAAAATTAAAAATTAAAAATTAAAAATTAAAAATTAAAAATTAAAAATTAAAAATTAAAAATTAAAAATTAAAAATTAAAAATTAAAAATTAAAAATTAAAAATTAAAAATTAAAAATTAAAATTAAAAATTAAAAATTAAAAATTAAAAATTAAAAATTAAAAATTAAAAATTAAAAATTAAAAATTAAAAATTAAAAAATAAAAATTAAAAATTAAAAATTAAAAATTAAAAATTAAAAATTAAAAATTAAAAATTAAAAATTAAAAATTAAAAATTAAAAATTAAAAATTAAAAATTAAAAATTAAAAATTAAAAATTAAAAATTAAAAATTAAAAATTAAAAATTAAAAATTAAAAATTAAAAATTAAAAATTAAAAATTAAAAATTAAAAATTAAAAAATTAAAAATTAAAAATTAAAAATTAAAAATTAAAAATTAAAAATTAAAAATTAAAAATTAAAAATGAAAAATTAAAAATTAAAAATTAAAAATTAAAAATTAAAAATTAAAAATTAAAAATTAAAAATTAAAAATTAAAAATTAAAAATTAAAAATTAAAAATTAAAAATTAAAAATTAAAATTAAAAATTAAAAATTAAAAATTAAAAATTAAAAATTAAAAATTAAAAATTAAAAATTAAAAATTAAAAATTAAAAATTAAAAATTAAAAATTAAAAATTAAAAATTAAAAATTAAAAATTAAAAATTAAAAATTAAAAATTAAAAATTAAAAATTAAAAATTAAAAATTAAAAATTAAAAATTAAAAATTAAAAAGTAAAAATTAAAAATTAAAAATTAAAAATTTAAAATTTAAAACTAAAAATTAAAAATTAAAAATTAAAAATTAAAAATTAAGAAATAGAAATTAAAAATTAAAAATTAAAATTAAAAATTAAAAATTAAAAATTAAAAATTAAAAATAAAAAATAAAAAATTAAAAATTAAAAATCAAAAATTAAAAATTAAAAATTAAAAATTAAAAATTAAAAATTAAAAATTAAAAATTAAAAATTAAAAATTAAAAATTAAAATTTAAAAATTATAAATTATAAATTAAAAATTGAAAATTAAAAATTAAAAATTAAAAATAAAAATTAAAAATTAAAAATTAAAAATTAAAATTAAAAATTAAAAATTAAAAATTAAAAATTAAAAATTAAAAATTCAAAATTAAAAATTAAAAATTAAAAATTAAAAATTAAAACTTAAAAATTAAAAATTAAAAATTAAAAATTAAAAATTAAAAATTAAAAATTAAAAATTAAAAATTAAAAATTAAAAATTAAAAATTAAAAATTAAAAATTAAAAATTAAAAATTAAAAATTAAAAATTAAAAATTAAAAATTAAAAATTAAAAATTAAAAATTAAAAATTAAAAATTAAAAATTAAAAATTAAAAATTAAAAATTAAAAATTAAAAATTAAAAATTAAAAATTAAAAATTAAAAATTAAAAATTAAAAATTAAAAATTAAAAATTAAAAATTAAAAATTAAAAATTAAAAATTAAAAATTAAAAATTAAAAATTAAAAATTAAAAATTAAAAATTAAAAATTAAAAATTAAAAATTAAAAATTAAAAATTAAAAATTAAAAATTAAAAATTAAAAATTAAAAATTAAAAATTAAAAATTAAAAATTAAAAATTAAAAATTAAAAATTAAAAATTAAAAATTAAAAATTAAAAATTAAAAATTAAAAATTAAAAATTAAAAATTAAAAATTAAAAATTAAAAATTAAAAATTAAAAATTAAAAATTAAAAATTAAAAATTAAAAATTAAAAATTAAAAATTAAAAATTAAAAATTAAAAATTAAAAATTAAAAATTAAAAATTAAAAATTAAAAATTAAAAATTAAAAATTAAAAATTAAAAATTAAAAATTAAAAATTAAAAATTAAAAATTAAAAATTAAATTTTAAAAATTAAAAATTAAAAATTAAAAATTAAAAATTAAAAATTAAAAATTAAAAATTAAAAAATTAAAAATAAAAATTAAAAATTAAAAATTAAAAATTAAAAATTAAAAATTAAAAATTAAAAATTAAAAATTAAAAATTAAAAATTAAAAATTAAAAATTAAAAATTAAAAATTAAAAATTAAAAATTAAAAATTAAAAATTAAAAATTAAAAATTAAAAATTAAAAATTAAAAATTAAAAATTAAAAATTAAAAATTAAAAATTAAAAATTAAAATTAAAAATTAAAAATTAAAAATTAAAAATTAAAAATTAAAAATTAAAAATTAAAAATTAAAAATTAAAAAGTAAAAATTAAAAATTAAAAATTAAAAATTTAAAATTTAAAACTAAAAATTAAAAATTAAAAATTAAAAATTAAAAATTAAAAATTAAAAATTAAAAAATAGAAATTAAAAATTAAAAATTAAAAATTAAAAATTAAATATTAAAAATTAAAAATTAAAAATTAAAAATTAAAAATAAAAAATTAAAAATTAAAAATCAAAAATTAAAAATTAAAAATTAAAAATTAAAAATTAAAAATTAAAAATTAAAAATTAAAAATTAAAAATTAAAAATTAAAAATTAAAAATTAAAAATTAAAATTTAAAAATTAAAATTAAAAATTAAAAATTAAAAATTCAAAAATTAAAAATTAAAAATTAAAACTTAAAAATTAAAAATTAAAAATTAAAAATTAAAAATTAAAAATTAAAAATTAAAAAAAAATTAAAAAATTAAAAATTAAAAATTAAAAATAAAATTAAAAATTAAAAATAAAAAAATAAAAACTAAAAATTTAAAAATTAAAAATTAAAAATTAAAAATTAAAAATTAAAAATTAAAAATTAAAAATTAAAAATTAAAATTTAAAAATTATAA
>OY821517.1:197976208-198186208 GCA_963682025.1 Cordilura impudica | reverse complement strand
ATTCCTGGGCACACCTTTTGTTATTGGCAATGGTCGTGATGTTTTATTATTCGCAAAGACTGACTGTTTACGATCCGATAAATATGTGGCAATTAAACGAGCGGACGACAAAGAAAAATTCAAAAATATTTTCAGTTCCATACAAAGAACTCCATGATCAACCAACCATATCAAATGCTTTAGAGGGATCTAATAGAACGAGAAATAAAATAAGACCAGAATCAATATTTCTACGTATTTCCTCCGAGACATCAATAAATGCAGTTAAGCAGCTAT
Source organism: Cordilura impudica (assembly GCA_963682025.1). Classification (NCBI taxonomy): domain Eukaryota; kingdom Metazoa; phylum Arthropoda; class Insecta; order Diptera; family Scathophagidae; genus Cordilura; species Cordilura impudica. Next base: position 198,185,932 of record OY821517.1, on the reverse strand, counting down.
TTTTAGGTCGGAATCCTGACTGCCTAATTGCAAATAATCTATTATTATTTATATAACCATATATTTGCTTATGTAATAGCTTCTCAAACTCTTTCGGTAAATAAGGTAATATAGAAATCGGTCGATATTCATTGTTTGCCTTTGGTATAGAAATTATTTTAGCATACGTCCAATTAACAGGAAAATTACTTTTCGTTATGATAGCATTAAAAATTAAGGTAAGATACGGTAACATTACAGGATGAAAAGCTTTTAAAAATTTTGGATGGATATGATCAAATCCAACAGCATTAGATTTCACTGACAGACAGCTTGTTAATGGATCATTCTGTGTTTCACATTTAAAATCGTGTGAATGTTTCGTTAAGTATTTCTACATGTATTTCCGTTGTATTTATTGACTTTGGTTTTCCAATACCAATATCACGTATATTTTTCCATGTTGTTTTGGATCCAACAAGCAGAATTAAAAACAGATGAATAGCATGACTTCTCCCCTTGAATTACAGAATTCTTCGTGTAGTGCATTTGTTTTGAAACGTTTCCAATTAAAAACAGATGAATAGTATGACTTCTCCCCTTGAATTACAGAATTCTTCATGTAGTGCATTTGTTTTGAAACGTTTCCAATCAAGGACCGAAAATTACAGTTATTTTGGAACAAATAAGACTGTTAAATTCGGCTATGCCGAATCTTTAATACCTTCCACCTACGTTTATGTTTACATTAATATCTGGACTTTTTGCACTATTTGTAACAAATGTAAAAAAAAATATTTGCAAATGTAAACAGTTTGATAAACTTAATAATAATACTCTGAAGTTTAAGCATTTTATAGAGGTGTCTACATATTTTAGGTCATATATTGGCACAATGATGCCCGATTTATCCCATTTTAAATACTAACGAGATCCAGCTTAATATAAACAATATTAAGTTTAACAAGGTAAATGGTTTATTTTGTGAATTTTTTTTGATTGTAGCAAATCTTATAAAGCCTAGAAATAAGAATAAAAATGATAAATTTTATAATTTTTGATCATGAGACTAATCGAACACCGGGTTTGATTTAATTTATATACATCACTATTTTCCTTTAATTGTTTTGATATTTTTTTGTGCAACAAAGTTTTTTTCGTAAAAACATCTTATAAAATGTTCACTTAAGTGCTGAATTTGAATTTGCAAATTCATCCCGGAATATAAAGATTAGTATAGGACACATTTATGAGTCCGCATAGACCAACTTTCAACTCTTACTTGTTTTTATTGTATTAAATCTATCTTTATGTTTATAAATTAATTAAGATAAAAAATATTTCAGAAATTGTTTTTTTTTTTATTAATATCTGAACATTTTACTGATACAAGGCAAAACTTAAACTGCCAAAAATTTTATCAAAACTAGTTTGAATGTATTTGTTAAATATCGCATAATTTTTGCAAAATACGATCCTTAACTTTGACTTAACAGTTTTTCTACACCAATAATAGAAAAATAATGACATTTTTCAGATAGAAGTCAATTATTTCTATGAAAAACTATCATTGTTGAAAAAACAATAAATAATTATAAAAACAAGTAAGAAAATTATAGTCGGTTTAGACCGACTATACGACACCCTATACCATGCATATACAGACCCTATCTCCAAAACATAAACCAAATTTTACGGCATTGTTATTAATTTTTTTGTCTTCGTACCGATCCTGACCATATTTGGTGAGGCAAATAACAAATTAGAGAAAAATCTGTGCAATATTTTTGTTTTTGATAGATTTAAGTGAAGATCGGTAAACAGCTTTATATGCGGACTATGACTAATAATTGTCCTATATTTTGGACTACTGATTAACGGGAGTAGTAAATACAAAAAAACTCAATTTGACCGAAATCTTTATGATAATGTGGACTATATGGCAATTTAAGTCGATTTCATAGGGGTCATTGGTATGGGGACTAGGTCTGAACATGAACCAATTTTCACCAATTTCAATAGCGTTCACAGTATGGTCGATGGAGGCTAATATACCAAATTTCATCAAAATATATTCATATTTGCGATATGTATTTTGATTACAAGGTTTACATGGACACACAGACAGACGGACGAACATCGCTGAATCGATGTTCGATCGGTATAATTAAAGATGGGTCTAGGTCAAATATTTTTGATAGTTACCACATAGTGGTATAGGGTATATATACTGGTAAAAAAAAACATTAAATTTAAATTCAAATGTTTAAAGGCTAAGTATCGGCAATTGTAACAAAATAGTAACCATACTCAATATTAGCTTTAATACTGAATTTAACACACTTATTTCTTTTGCCTTTGTTTGATTTTTATATTTGCTCGAAAAAATAAAAATCCAAAAATCGTTTAAGAAATAAAAATCATAAAACAAGCCATTGTCCCTAGTAAAAAGCCTTTTTTGTAAGTCCAATATAAAATCGAGTAGTAGTTTCAGTTGGTACGTTTAACAATTTTTAAGGCAATAAAAGGTAGGAAACAAAATATATTTTTATACCCTATACCACTATGTGGTTTGGGTATAATGACTTTGTGCTGCTGTTTGTAACTACCAAAAATATTTGACCTAGACCCATCTTTTACTATACCGATTGAATCAGAATCACTTCTTGAGTCGATTTAACAATGTCCGTCCGTCTGTGTGTCCATGTCAACCTTGTAATCAAACTGCAGGTCGCAAATATGAATATATTTTGATGCAATTTGGTATATAAACTTTTATCAGCCATGGGATGAATGCTATTGAAAATGGTGAGAATCGGTCCATGTTCGGACCTAGCCCCGATACAAATCACCCGTATGAAATCGACATAAATTGCCATAAGATCCAAATTGTCGTATAGATCTTAGTAAAATTGCGTTTGTATGTGTTTATTACATCTATTAATGAGTAGTTCAAAAACGATACCTATGGGACAACTCTTATTCATAGGCCCCATATGGAGCTGCTTCCCGATTTTCGCTTATCATATAATTTTCTTACTTGTTTTAATTTCGGACCTTTTTCGGAATACTTGCCGATGTGTTATATTTGAAAAGCTCTTTTTTGTTTTAGTCGTTTTTTTATATTTTCCACTAGCTATAATCAGTTTTTTTTTTCAAATCTTATTAAATCAGTTTGTCATTCCATTTGTAACGCATCGAGAAATCAATTTGCGACCTCACTCGGGTCGATGAAACGATGTCCGCCTATCTGTTGAAATCACACGCATTCAGATAATAAAACATTTATCTGCAAAACTTAGCATATTGTTTGTCATTATTTGGAACAGGTTGAAAATGAGGTAAATCGGGGATCATTGTGGCAAGATATGGCCTAAAATATGGAGACACCTTTAAAATATGCTAAAAAAAAACCAATGTGTTTGCTGTAATAATTTAGTAATGTGTTTATCAGATTGGTTACTTTTTAAATATTTTATTTACATTTATGATAAATAGTGAAATAAGTCCAGATACTGCTGTAAACGTAAAACCCAGGTGTAGGGTATTAAAGCTTCGGCATAGGCTAACTTAACACTCTTATTTGGTTTTACCCTCAATCTCTCCTAAAATCAAAATAAAGGAAACTTTTGCACATTCCATACTTTACCGGGTACTCGCTACTGCACATCATGCTATAAAGTCAAAGTTTAATGTAATTATAAACATTAGTTCAAATATAGTGGACGAAATAGATGTACATACTTCTCTACTATGATGTAAAATCTTTGTCAAAATATGACTTCTTCTACATCATGAGTTGTAGTTATTTTTCTACATTGTGTTAATCACATTTAGTCAAATGCATTATACTCGTAATTTTACAAGTCTTTATTATAATTTATTCAAAAATGAGTACTTATTTATGTTAAAGTATAATATAACAATGATCAAATAGAGTATTGAAATCAGAGAGCCATCTTAGATTACCCATTGTAATATCAAATTCATCTCGTTGAAAATCTACATAAAAAAAAAACATTAGAAAAGGTTTATTTCTGAAATACATTTGAAACATTTGAAAATCTGGACTGAATTTGATACATTCAATTAATCATTTCTAAAAATCAATTGATGCATTCTGAAATACAATTGGAAAAAGTGTAGATCATTACTTGTGATTATTTTTCTACATTGTAGTAACTACTTTTTGCGATGAAAAATCTATTTTCGCTTTTAAGTAATCGTATTTTGTCAAATACATTATTACTTTAAATATTATTTATTGTAATTCTTGAATTTAAAAATACAGTTCAGTAAAAATTTTTACTTTTTTATGTTAAAGTATAATATAAAATACATTCAATGAATGATTATCATAACGATACAAATTTTCTAGAACCACGAATGTATCAATCAATGTATTTTCATTCATATTCCCATTTTTCATCCCACTGATTGCTTTATTTTTATTAAAAATCTTTTTATAAAATATAAGCTTTAATAAAACAAAAAAATTGTGCGTTGCTGTAATATTCTCTGTGTACCTATTAAAAAACAATGCAATGCTATGTTCACACGGACAGCAGGATTCGCGGTTCGCTCTCTCATTCACGGTTCGCGCCCGAATCATGATTGAATCTACATGATTTGCCATACAAAATTTTGAGAGCGAATCTACTTGGTTCAAAATGAACCTAGTTGTGAACCTAGAAACATTGAGTGTCATCTCCAAGTTTGATAAGAAATTATCGCTAGTTTATCTGAACAAGCTGTCAAAAATATATAAACAAAGAAAAAACAAAAAATAATTTGTGCAATAAAATAAATAGAAACATTTAAAAAATAAAAAGTGTATATTTACATATATATATTCAAATAAAAATGGAAAAAATGAAATGGTGAAACGTAAAGTGCAGAAGGATGTCTTCAAATATTTGCACAAAAAATATTAACGTCAAAATGAAACAAGAACACTTGTTTGAACACCAAGGTTCACAATCATGATTCAGAGAGCGAATCAAGTGGTTCATTTTGCCGTCTGAATATGCTATAAGAATTTCACAAGACAATGCGACATGGACCTGCTTCGTTCAAAAGCTTTCATAAGACTGAATCAGTGATGCCAGAATATTTTTTCTAAAAACCCTACGCATATGAAAAAAAACCTTTTTTCCCTACACCCAATTTTTTCTCCGTACATTTTTCCCTACACTACTTTTTTCAATTTTTCCAAAAATTAAATATTATTTTTAATTTGTACATTTTCAATTTCTATAATGCAAAAATTACATAAAAACGATGAAAAATAACATAAAAAGTAAGATAAGATAAGAGGGCATTTATGACCGTTTTAATAGCACAGATGAGTCAAAAAACACTCCACATGATCATTTATTGCATAAAATGCTTACTGGGATTTTATTCACTATCTGTAGAAACAGTTGTTTTAAGTAAACAAATCTGCACACAATTTAAATTTTATTTCGTTCACAATGATACGATCACTTCGTTAACTAGTTAGCAGTAAAATGAGAAAATAGTGTTATAATACAGCGTAATGATGAATTGTACTTCTCAATTAGTTTATTTTTAATGTGCTATAAGAAGTTCGGGTTGTGCTAAGAAAAGCATGAATACATGTTTCCCAGGGCGAGGATTGATCATTGCACTTTGATTGAGTTGAGCTCTGCGACTATTCCTAATGTGAATAACTTGTGCCTAAAATGTTTGGTAGTCGGGAATGGCGTTTGTGCTAACAAAAGCGTGAATACAAGTTTCCCAGGGCGAGGCTTGATCAGTGCAAATCGATTCAGCTGAGCTCTGCGATTGTTCCTAATGTGAATAACTCGTGCATAAAGTTTTTGGTAGTCCGGGAATGGCATTTGCCTCCTTAAATAATAAATTTCAGCGCGAATATTTTTGGAGTTTTAGTGCATCTGACAAAAAAGTATTTTTTTTTATGCACCAATTTTTTACAGCGTAAATATTTTATGGTTCACTACTTCTTTTGAATGCAAGTATGCAGAGTTCAAATATGTACTAAAAATACAATCCTTAAAATCATACTATATTTTGCAGAATTTTGTATAAATAAAATATTATTTATAGTATTTTGATATTTGCAACAGTACTATGTATCAATTTTTAATATTTTGTTATGAATTTATATAGTTTCTTTTATTAATTAATTAATTTAAATATTACACAAAAAAATACAACATCGAAAGTTGTTGCTGCGTTTTTTTTTTTTTTTAATAAATTAATACATAAGAAAAATATAAAAAATTTAAGTTATATGCACATATTGCGAAAAGAAAAACTATGTTAACTTTTTTATATTAATAACTAGATAGTTTAGCATTATTTGCTTTTGATATTGGTGAATTTTTATATTATTACCACAACGACTACAAAAAAAAGCAAGTACAGCTATGACAAAATACAAAATTTAGATTAACAATATAGAAAAACATCACATTTTTTACCCTTTCAATGATTTCTCGAGACCTACGAAACCTATTGTCATGATTTTAAAAACAGAAACCTTCTCATAATATCAGTGAATCGGTCTCACTAGAAACGAACGCCCTAGCTGTCCTATTGAGGGCGTTATCATGACAAGAACAACTTATACATATATACCCTCTGCACACTGGAGTGGAGAGTATAAAAAGCATATAGAAGTATATGTCGGAAAACTAATTCAAGTATACCATATCCATCTTTATGAACTAGTCTATGATGAAATGCATTGATTTTTAAAATTTTGATTTTTATTTTTTCGAGCAAAAATAACAGTTATTTTTGTTTAAGCGCAGATCGTGTAAAAGGGCCTGTTACTGTTCAGTGCCTTTTATCTTTTTTTTTATCTTATCCTTTGTTTTTCTATTTGGCGTCTAAGTGCTTTATATGTATTAAAAAAGGAAAACAAAAGCTTTTTTATACGCTTGTATACCCCAGCCGAGTACGGTACGTACGAAGAAATAAACCCCCGAATTATTTTTTTTAATAAATTATAACGATTTAGAAAATATAATCTAATTGTGTTTTCTTTTCTGTTCAACCATTTTTTTCGAGACAAATATTATCAAATTAACATTTGGTCCATTCGAACCCGATTATACAGTCCACCCCGTTGATAATATTTGTTAAGAGAAATATTTCTTTTTAGAAACCCCCTTTGGCTTTCCATTTGGACGGACAATTTTAAGTACCCCCTTACTAAACCCCTTTAAAGGAAAAAGGTACGTGTTTTTTTGCATTTATTTTTTGTGGGAAAAATATAAAAAGTGAAGTGTAACAACATAAAAAGTGTTCCTTTTTTTTTGATAAAATTGAAAAAAGAAATACCAACAAAAAGTGTTAAATAATCCACAATTACAAAAACAGAAACAAGTGCAAGTGTTAAAAAAAAAAAAAAAAAAAAAAAAAAACCCTTTTAAAATTTTACCAACAACACCCTTGGTTAACATTTAGCGAAAGTGAAGAAAAATTTATTTTTTTTTACTTGTATTTTTTCTCATTACTTGTGTTTTTAGTTTTTTTTTGTTGTGTTCATATCAAAGCAAAATAGTTTTTTTATAAAGCTCTGTTTTTTGTTTTTAACTCAAGATTTTAATTCTCTGTTAAAATAAAGCTTTACAGTTTAAAAGTCATTGCTGCCATTTTTTACTCGTTAGTTCTAATTAGAACGAATAAAACACAAAATTGTAAACAAAATCGGACATAACAATATTAAAACTATTTAGTAATTTTTTTCTGATAAAATTATTTAATTTAATTAAAACTAAATAATAACCCCAGTGAATGCATTAATTGAGTGAGTTTTATTAAAATAAAAGTGAAATATACTGCTATTTGACACTGTATTTGTTGGTTGTTTTTTTTTTTTTTTTATATATTTTTTGTGTTGTTACACACATTCATTAGTGTTGCAACATTTGAGATAACCGAATAGACCGGGTATTTTGTAATTTTTTTACAAAATTGTTATTTTTAATTAATTTTTTCGCCATAATTCGGTATAAATTAATTATTCGGCTCATTTCTTAATAAAAGTACCCGTAATTTTGTGAAATTTAATTAAATTTTGTGAGATTAATTCAATTCATTGAACCCGATTGTGAGTACCCGTGTTTAAAAGTTGCGACGCTAGTGTAATTTGAACTTTTAATACATATTTTTGTTACCGAAAGTGATTTACACTGTAAAAATTGTTGTTTTAATTTGTTTTTAAGTGTAAATTAAAGATAATTTCGCAATTTTAACCCGGTTTTTTGAGATTTTTAACCCGTATCAAAGAAACACAGTGTAAATTACTTTTATTACGTATTATATTGTCAATATTTTTGATTTTTTTTTCGAATTTTTACCCAACATTTATTTGTTTTTTTTTTGTTTAACACGAAAACAAATTTATTTCAATTAGTTTTCCACCCCAAAATACTTACCCGAAACATTTTTTTAATCTTCTCAATTTTTCTTGAGTATTTTTGATAATTTTTTCAAATTATTAAATTTTTTTTTGTTGATTTTAACCCGCAGTCATTCAATTTCAAAGTTTATTTTACCCTTTTTAAATTTTTTTTCAAACCCGTTTTTAGTATTTAAACTTTGAAAGATGGCTGAAATGAACGATTTCATTAGGGTTTGTGATCGCCTGACTGAGTTTGAGGCATTTATTGCCATATTACCCCAAGTGGACCATAAAACCGGGTCTTTAAACGCTCACGAAAAGGAGTTGACTCGGTTATGGAAATCCGTTCGGGAAACCTACGAGTCTCTTTTAAGCGGTGGTACTCAGAAGGCCCAATTGGAGCTCAAGCAGCGGTATATGGCTTCATATACTACCTACGTTCGCGGTATCTCTCTAATTACCGAAAATTCTGAGCGAATTAAGGCGGCAGCAAAGAGCCAGGAGCTTAGCCTGAAGCCCAATATACATTTACCCCCGTGTGATACTGATATTTTTTATGGGGATTATGTTAATTGGCCTACGTTTAGGGACATGTTCACTGCTTTGTACAAAAACAATTCTCGACTATCCCCGGTTGAGAAATTGTACTACCTTTTGCAAAAAACAAAAGGAGAAGCCCATAATATCGTTCGAACATGTCCATTAACGAATGAAGGTTTTGAGCTTGCGTGGAAAAATTTAGTTGACATGTATGAAAACAAACGTGTTATAATACATGCTCAATTTAAAACCCTATTTTATAATATACCTCAACTCACTAAGGAAACTGGGCCTAATTTGAAAAGTATACAACGCACTATAAATGATTGTATTACTAATTTATCGCAGTTAAAGCTTAGTTTTGAAACTATTTGGCATCATGCTTTAGTTTTTATATGTTCTTCGAAGTTACCCGACCATATTGTAGCGCTCTGGGAAGACTCTCCGAAAGCGGATCAATTTAATCCAAGGTGGGAGGAAATGGATAAGTTTTTAACGGCTCGTTATCATACCCTTGAGGCCGTTTCTGATATAAAAAGCTCGAATCCAAACCCAGTTCAAACTCAAAATAAAAGCGCAAATTTACCCGAATCAAAAAAATCGTTTAAGGATTCGAAGAAAATAAAAACTTTTGCTACAAAGACTAATACTAGTCAGACGGTATTGCGTTGTGCTCTCTGTCAGGAGCAACATCCCTTGCGACTTTGTGCAACATTTTTACAAAAAAATGTGGAGGGGAGACTTGCGACAGTGAAAAGGCTCAAATGCTGTTCGAACTGTCTGGCAACATCCCACGAATTTAGAGCTTGTAAGAGTGTAAATGTTTGTTTTTTGTGCAAACAAAAGCATCATTCGCTTTTGCATCGGGATACTCAAGCTTCTGGATCTGGTACTTTCGTTCAACAAAACCCTCAAACCGGTACTTTTGTACCACAAAACCCCCAAAACGGTACTTTTGTACCACAAAACCCCCGGAACAGTACAGTTGTACTACAAAACCCTCGCACTAATAACCCCGTAAATAATCCAGGAAGTTTTAATATCCAGACTCAAAATCAGACACAACCCCCTCATAACCCTGGAAATGGAGCATCTACATCAGCTGCAGCTGCTTCATTCCAAACATATGCAACTCATTTGCATTCCAACCCCTATTCCACAGTATTGCTGGGAACAACTATGTGTGAAATTCATGTCAATGATATGAAGTGCGCAGCTCGTGCTTTAATTGACCCAGCTTCTCAAGCCACTTTTATATCTAAAAAGTTGCAAAGAAAGTTGTCAATACCCACATTTTCTGCTCCAACGGCGCAGATAACTGGACTTAACGGGAGTTTGACAGCTACTTCGTCAAAACTATGTTTTATTTCGATATGCTCAGCAATCGACCCCAGTTTTGAAATTCGTACTGAAGCATATGTGGTGGAGAAGTTGACGGGTCGTTTGCCCTCGTGTTCATTTGCGAACATTATGAATTCAAATTTCCCTGAAATTTCTATGACTGATGTCAAATGCACCCGAATGGATCTTCTCCTCGGGGGAGATCTTTATTCTCACATTATATTACCCGATGTGAAAAAACACCCGGATGGTAACCTAGTAGCACAGAGAACAGTTTTCGGCTGGATTGTGACTGGTAAAGTTTTTCACCCACAACCCCTAAATTCAGTTGAATCATATTTCAACCACATTGAGCTAAGTTCTCAACTCTCTCGGTTTTGGGACCTTGAAGAAGTTCCACAAGCGACACAATTGTCTGAAGCCGATGAGTATTGTGAAGAACTTTTCCAGTCGACAACTTATAGAAATCCAGATGGTCGCTATGTAGTCTCACTTCCATTCCGGCGGGAATTTTCGAGTAATATATCTCTTGGAAATTCTCGGAATGTGGCCTTATCCCAATTCATGAGAAATGAAACTCGTCTTTTGAAAAGCCCCGAGTTAAAATCACAATATGATAGTGTGATTGGCGAGTATCTCGAATGGGGTCACATGAGGGAAGTAGACTCTTCTACATCAGGCTCTGCTGCATATTATTTACCACACCATGCGGTATTTAAACCCGATAGTGTTACTACCAAGCTTAGGCTAGTATTTAACGCTTCAAATCCGTCGTCTAATGGCGTAAGTTTAAACAATATTTTGCACCCCGGTCCTGTATTACAGGCAGATTTAACGGTTTTAATTCTGCGTTGGCGACTTTACCGTTACGTTTTTAATGCCGATATTGAAAAAATGTATCGACAAATTTTGATTCACCCTAATCAAACCCACTTTCAGCGGATTTTATTCCGTAAGGATCCCGAGGTCGACGTAAAGGATTATGAGCTTAATACGGTGACGTTTGGAGTGAACTGTGCGCCGTATCTTGCAATTCGAACTCTTATACAATTAGCGAGAGAATGTGAAGCTCAAAATCCTGCGGCATCCGAAATTTTGAAAACCCAGATGTACGTTGATGATGTACTAGCTGGCTCTCATGAGCTAGCGGACGCTTTTAAAAGACGAAATGAGCTTATTGAAGTTCTTGGGTCTGCTGGTTTTGTTCTTCGGAAATGGACTGCAAACCACATTCGTCTTTTAGAAAATTTACCCTGCGAGAATCTGTTAAATGCAAACTTCTTGAAATTTTCGGATGCTAGTACAGCTAAGACCCTTGGCTTGCGATGGAACGCTGATAGTGACAGTTTCTATTTTAAACTCATATCGCAGCCAGGTAGGGATGTTGTTACAAAGCGTGCTGTCTTGTCAGAAATAGCAAAACTATTCGACCCCGCCGGTTGGCTCTCTCCGAAAATAATTGTTGCAAAAATGATAATGCAACAAATATGGAAAGACAAGACAGATTGGGATGAATGCTTAAACCCCGTAACTCTAAAGCAATGGCACGGATTTTTAAGCGATTATAAAAATATTGAGAGAATTAGCATTCCAAGATGGGTTAATTTTCACCCCAATTATGAGATTGAGATCCACGGGTTTTGTGATGCTTCTGAAAAAGCATATGCTGCCACTCTTTATGTTCGTAGTACCTCCTCGTCTGAGGTTAAAACGCATTTATTTGCGTCTAAAACGAAAGTAGCGCCTGTTAAATTTGAAACACTACCCCGTTTGGAGCTTTGCGGAGCGACATTAATGGCAAATATGATAGAATCGTTATGTGGTCAACTAAATCTAGCCAAGAACAAGATTTATCTGTGGACTGATTCTACCATTGTTTTATCTTGGCTTAAAAAACCCCCATGCCATTGGCCTACTTTTGTCAAGAACAGAGTGGCGCTTATTTTGAGTAAAGTTGGAAATGAGAATTGGTCTCATGTAGATTCCAAAGATAACCCCGCCGATTTGGCAAGTCGTGGATCTCTCGCTAGCGATTTGATAAACAATTCGTTATGGTGGCACGGTCCGAAATGGTTGCAACAACCTAGGGAAAACTGGCCACAGAAAACGTTTAATTATCATATTCATTTGGAAATTCAGTCCCATCATGCGGAGATGAAAAAGCCATTTGACATACTCGCACGATTCTCTGAATTACCCCGTGCAATGCGAGTTGTAGCGTATTGGTTTCGGTGTTTGCACTATTTGCGTACACGCACCAGTCTATACGTTACTCCAAATATGACTCAATCTGAGCTGAAGTTTGTAAGAGATCGTTTAATTCTCGTATGTCAACAGGCCTATATTGCAGAATATGATAATTTATCGAAAGGTATTCCCTTATCTCCAAAAAGTAGTTTACTCACATTAAACCCCTTTATAGATTCTAATGGATTTGTTAGAATGAATGGCAGATTAGTGCGATCACCCGGTCTGACATATGATGAACGATTTCCGAAAATCTTACCCTATTCGGCTCGTTTTACCCGTTTATATGTGGAACATGTCCATAAATGCTCAGTACATGGTGGGCATTCATTAGTATTGCGCCTTGTACGAATTGAGTTTTGGGTTCCGAAATTAAAGAATTTGATTCGTTCGGTAATTGACAATTGCAAACAATGTACCATTTACCGAAAGAAAACCGGTCTGCAGATAATGGCTGCTTTACCCCCTGAGCGAAGTGTTCTTTCGAGACCTTTTACTCATACCGGTTTAGATTTCGCAGGTCCATTTGATATAAAATCCTACATGGGAAGGGCTTGTCGAATCACAAAAGGATATATTCTAGTATTCGTTTGTTTTTCGACAAAGGCAATCCATTTAGAGGCTACAGGCGACATGTCGTCTGATACCTTTTTGGCGGCTTTCACTCGTTTTTTCTCACGACGAGGATGCCCGTCCCATTTATACTCTGATAATGGGACAGCCTTTGTGGGTGCTTTAAATTTACTCGAAGTCGATTCGAAAAAGTTTCTGGCCGAATTAAAGGACAAAGTTCTGGTCGGAAACGGTTTTCAGCCAGTAGAATGGCATTTTATTCCACCTGGTGCACCCCACATGGGCGGCTTATGGGAAGCCGGCGTAAAAAGTGTAAAAACCCATTTAAAGAAGGTCTCTAATGCACAGAGATTTACTTTTGAAGAGTTCACGACAATGCTAACCCGTATTGAAGCGTGCTTAAATTCTAGGCCTCTAAGTGCAATGAGCGACAACCCCACGGAACTAGTTCCTTTAACCCCTGGTCATTTTTTAGTCGGAATGCCTTTATTAGCACCCGCTGAACCCGACTATTCCGATTTGAAATTGAGTGTTGCCAATAGGTGGCAAAAACTTAAGGCTCTTCACCACCAATTTGCTCTCAGGTGGAAAGAAGAGTATTTAAAGGAACTCCACAGACGCGTAAAGTGGAAGTATCCTCAGAAGGATTTTGCAGTAGGTGACTTAGTTGTTATCCGACAAGATAATCTCCCTCCTAATGAATGGAAATTAGGGCGACTTGAAAAGGTCTACCTAGGAGATGATTTGAAAGTCCGCGCAGCTGACGTGAGAACTGCTTCTGGAATTTTTACCCGCCCAATTGTGAAGCTGGTTCTCCTACCCAATGAAGAACCCAATTAATATTTTTTTTTTTCTTTCCCCTTAGTTGTTGAAGATGCCAAAGGTTTCTGCCCGTCTCCAAGTGCATCGTGCTACAGAAGGGAATGGCGAAGCTGGTGGAAAGGCCACCCAGAAAGCACCTCGTGATGAGAGCCTGCGCGATTGCCGCTTGTGCAAGAGCGAGCACGCGCTGCGTAAATGCCTTAAATTTCGGAAAATGTCGGTGAAAGAGCGGTGGGAAACTGTCAAACGTTTCCAGTATTGTTTTAATTGCTTGGCACATTCCCACATGAAGGACCGATGTAGTAGCCGGGAGAGATGTATAGAATGTATGTCGGACCATCATTCTCTGCTGCATCGGTTCAAAAACCATAAAAATTCCCGAGCAGCTCCACCAGTCCAACCGAATCCTCCAGTTCCCAGTGAGCCTACCGTTGTTACCACCGTAAGGCAAATATGCGCAAAGCAGCGAAATAAGCGGAAGAACAAAAGGCGGAACAAAAACCACGTCAACAACAACAACCCCATCAACAATAACAACAACAACAATCCAAATCATTGCAGTGGTCATTGCTGCAACCATCAGGTCCAGCAGAGTATGGCGCAGAATGTGATGGCACCTGCACAAATGGCGTACCCAGGCCAACCTAACGCCACCATCGTTATTAACGTTCACACTGCGCGAATTTAATTTTTTTTTATATATAACATTATCTTTTTTTGTTTATATACATCCATATATACAAATGTAAATATTTTTTTTTTTATTATTTATTTAAATGAATTTTTTTTAACTCTTTTTTCCTTTGTTTTTACCGCTGTATCCTTCGCCTTCCTTGTTGCATTCTTGCAAGGGGGGCGGGATGTTTAAGCGCAGATCGTGTAAAAGGGCCTGTTACTGTTCAGTGCCTTTTATCTTTTTTTTTATCTTATCCTTTGTTTTTCTATTTGGCGTCTAAGTGCTTTATATGTATTAAAAAAGGAAAACAAAAGCTTTTTTATACGCTTGTATACCCCAGCCGAGTACGGTACGTACGAAGAAATAAACCCCCGAATTATTTTTTTTAATAAATTATAACGATTTAGAAAATATAATCTAATTGTGTTTTCTTTTCTGTTCAACCATTTTTTTCGAGACAAATATTATCAAATTAACAATTTTTTATTTTTATTTTTTCGAACAAAAATAAAAGTTATTTTCTAAAGAAGTGTACGTGTTATAATTATTTAGTTTACTTTAAATATTTGTTTTAATGTATATGTTAATTTTCTAGTTGAAAAAATTGGACCTCGAGCATGACTATTAATTTCTTTTGGATTTGTTTATTTTAATGTGCATAAGAAATCCCCATGATGACAACATTTTTCGTGATTTCTTAATTTCTCATATTTTTATATGCCATTCTAAATACTCCTATATCAAAAAATAACTTTTATGTTTGCTCGAAAAAACAAAAATCAAAAAAAAACTTTTATTTTTACCCGAAAAAAAATCAAAAAATTACTGTTATTATCTGAAGTTTATGAAAAAAGGAATAATTATTACCGTCCCTGATTCCAATGACTAAAAACTATTATTCTGCAAGCAATAGCAGCGCAAGTATGACAATTAAACCATGATTTCTTTTTTTGGACGCGAGTTGTTAAAGTTTTCAACAGAACCGAATCTTTAAAAATTTGATTAATTTTGTTTCCTATATTGATCTTAGGCAAATAACATAAAATTAATTGGATTCCACTCAATGTTTGCTAAACCAGATGATATTGTTATTATTTTTTATGTTTAGTGTCATAATATGTGACATTGTTCATTACTAGTTGGATCTGGAAGTCGAAAGTAAGAAAAATTAAATCATGTTTTGAGAAACAGGACGCTGCTATCTGATCATATAATAAAACTTTACTTTATCGCTAACAAATGTCATATCCAATAGAGAGTTTGTTGAAGCTGGAAGTAGGAACTGTTGTATTTGTTGGATAAAGTCCAATCATTTCCATATCAGTTATTAAATAATGTTCCACTAGAAGATTTGAATTGAAATCGCCACATATAACTACATCTTCATATATTAATGTTACATCTTCATATTTTAATGTTACATCTTCTTGTGCAA
This sequence comes from Cordilura impudica, assembly GCA_963682025.1. Lineage (NCBI taxonomy): Eukaryota > Metazoa > Arthropoda > Insecta > Diptera > Scathophagidae > Cordilura > Cordilura impudica. Next base: position 198,169,921 of record OY821517.1, on the reverse strand, counting down.
CCCACAACAATTTTGTTGCTATGTGTTAAAATTTCAACAAAGAGATGTTCAATCTTTTCAGTTGGTATAGATTTACAATGAATTTTGCTTATTACTCCATTTCTCACATATATAGCAACGCCCCCAGCATGAGTTATTCTATTCCAGCGATATAACTTAAAGTTTTGCGAATGTTAAATGGTGTAACATGCACATACATACAACATCAACACCTCAAATTTCATTATATACATTAAACCGGTTTTTTGCTTACAAAGTACTCGAACCTTATCATAAGTCATATCTTGGGAATTATAGGCTATACTACCCAAACGATTTGTCATAAAAGAAAAATAGATTTTTTATAAACGCATGCAGAATTAAAATGGCCAACAATAAAAATTCTAAAAATATAAATTACAATAACATGAACATAAACAATAGATATAAGTAATATTTTATAATAACAAGATGGCTACACCAATAATGAACATCACCACGGAAGAAATCATCTAATTTAAAGAATTAACTCTAACAGGTTTATCATCTTTTGGAATTTTTAAATATATACAAAACCACGTATAGTAAATGTTGAATGAAGTTGATTAAATTCCTTTTCGCGAAGCGCCGACTGTAGTATTTTATAGTTTGCAGAGGTCAAATTTCCATTCAAATAAAAAGGGAGATTCGAATCAAAATCGATATGGTCTAATATTACCATTGTTTGGTTAGGATTTCAGGAATATCTGATTCTATAATATAATATAATCTAAGCCCAGGTTTTGAAAAATGATAGCCTGAATTAACAAAATGTTGAGGGTAGGTCATTTTCACTGCATTTTAACTGTCTGTATCTTCATACGATTTATTGAGAGTAAATGTATCGTTCTCTTAAAAATGTTAAGAAATTATTAAACAATTACATATGTGTCTGGTATTTAGCAATGTCGGCAAATTACTTTTATTCTGCAATTAATGATTATTACTAGTTATTTAAGAACCCATGGAACCAACCAACATATACAGACGAACCACATCATTGTCATCATCATCATGTTGTTTTCCTGTCTGTCTGTCCATCTGCACGCTGTTTCTCTACTGTCGGCTGGATGCTGTCTTGTTTTTCTATAATGTCCATAATTATGAGCCAAATTTCAATTGTTTTTGTTGTTTTTTATTTTGTTGTACTAATACATAAATATTTATTTGTGGACCTCATAGATACGAAATTATGTCTAACAGCATCAACAACAACAAAATTATTTATAAGTATCTCTAAAATACGCATGTAAATAAAAAAAGTACATAAACAAAACAAAAAAAAAAAATAAAAAATAATAATAATAAAAACTACTTATTAGAATGTATCAGAAAACATTTTCTATCCTCAACATAATTGTATATGCCAAAACGAATTAATGGTTTATTTCTTTTAAATGACTTAAAAATTATTATCGAATAGCAGAATATATATGTATGTATATGTAAAAAAAGAAAAGAATACGAGTATTTTGAAATTAAAAAATTAAACGAATGTCACTAAAATAAAATAACCAGAATCCAAAATGATGGAGTATAAAATAGAAATGAGTGCAAAAGAGATTTAAACATAAAATTATTCTAATGCTTTTAAAACGCATACTCATGGGTACATATCAGAGTTGGATTGTCGCATTGTTTTAAATCATATACACATACTAGTGGATTGTGTGGCGCATAGGCGCCCGTTTATTTTGACTTTAACAAACAAATTTTTTTTCCATTTCAAAATTTCCTTATATTTTATATATTAAAAAAAAATTAATTTTAATGTTTTTAAAATTTCTTTAAAAAAAAAAAAGCAAATCGAAAAACAGTTGTAAAAAATACAAACCAAAAATTTCGATTTTCAAATGAAGTTTTGTAAAAGGTCCTTTTATGTTTATTTTCGCATAAATTTGCCAGTAACCAAACTTTGCGTTATACTTTCTGCTTCTATACATAAGGAGTTTTCAATATTATATGATTTTAAAAAAATATTTTATTTTGATAGAAACTCAGTAATTTTAGTCTTATTACGACAAACAAATTAATATCTATCTTTTTAATAATTTAATTTATGTTTTATAACTTTTTAAAATTCATCAAAATAAACTTATTCAACTAAAAAAGTTTTTAAACCTTTCGGAAAAAACAAAAAATACTACGATTATAACGAACTTAGTCTATAACGAACTAATTTGGCCGGTTCCGCCAAGTTTGCTATAACCGGACTCCATTTTATTGTAGAAAACATAGAATAGCATAGGAAAAAAGTTAATAAAGTCGTATTTTGCATAATTCTTTTTTGAAGATATGAATAATGTTGGATTATTTTTTTCATATACACGTTATAGCAAAACATTTGAAGAATCTTTGAAAAATTTTGAATTAAAAATTTTAACAAATAAGTCCGTGACAGCGAATCTCCGGAGGCATTGTTGATTTGCGGTGAACATCATAACTCGTTACCGGATCATGAGAAATAAAAAAGTCGAAATGCGTTTAAAAGGTGACGTGTTTCCTGAGGTAGTGACGAAGACTTTTTTAAATTTTTTTTTTGCAGCATTTTGAAGTGAAAAAACGATTTTTGCTATACAATTTCGGGAATTTGTTGTTAAGAAATGGGGAAGAAAATGGAATTAAATAAAACCCCTTCGTGGTTACCTGATGATTTATGTGTCGATATAGTGTCTAAAATTTCAAAAGAATCGATCAAGTAGATATTGAGTTATGATGTTCACGGACTACGAACATTTATTTGCGCGAACATCGGTTTAAAGTTTTTTAAAAACTGATTTATATACTATATACCGTATGAGGCCGGTCGCTGGAAACGCTGTATCTTCTTAAGTTTTGCTCTGATTTACTTAAAATTTTGATACAACACTCTCGACATGTTGTGCATTCAGAAAGATAAATGCAAAAAAAAAAAAAAGGTTTAAAACCTACCACCCCTTAAGGAAGTATACACCTACACAAAAGAGAAATAACTATTTCATATTTCATCATACATATAAACTGAAAAAAGAGAACTACATTTTTTGCAAAGTTATCTATAAATCCAAAAAAAAAAATACAAAATAAGGGCGTATTAGTTTTACTTCAAAAAAAACTTATTATTCCAAATCGCCTTTAATTCTTCCATGATAATTTCAATAAATTATTCAAACTAAATTCTTAAATATACCTATTTACGAAATTTATGTTTGTCAAAATTTTTTGAAAGCAAATTATGCAAAAATAAATATTATGAGTGAAACAAAATTATTTTCCCACCTCTCTTCTGAAATTACAATGTAATTTAATTATGCAAAGTTGGATTAATTTAAATTTTAAACTTTATATTGCACTATTTTTTCAAGTGCTTTTCAATACAGAGCTTTAAAACGAAATCACACGTTGGACAACAACAAAATCCACATTGAAGATCTCTTTTTTCTTAAATATTTATCAAAAAATCATACTCTTTCGTAAGTGCTGGCCATCAGAGAACCTGAGCGAAAGCACTCATAACAATACAAAACAATTTTGAGATGAAAAACAAAACAGGTAAACGGAAAAGTTTGGTTTGATAAAAGAAGTATGTATGCATATCGGACGACGTTAAATGAGAAAAAATAAAAATGTTTAAAATTTCATTCATTACTTTTTTTTGCAGAATTTTTTCATTGACCAACAAAGGGAATTTAAAGAATTTGAATCGATATTAGTTTTTTATGCATTTTTTGGGTTCAAATTATTCCATATGTAACACGAAATCTGCATATGTAGTGCTATTGTCGTTAGCAGTGCTGCCAATTTTGGCAACTTATTGTAATTTCGACGATTTTTCAATTTGTTAAAATGATTTGTTAAATTTGTTGAAATGATGATTGAAGATTTAAAATTTTCAGTAGTATAAAAATTACGATTGCAAGGGTTAACAATCAATGGGTTGTTTTATCGAAAATTGATAATTTTTGTTCATTGTAAATGTAAATTACAAAATATGTATAGATTTAATTCTGGGTCAAGTCGTTTCAAAACGGAAATACCTTGAATAGCATCTCCATTTATGATTTAAGTTTTAACTACGGCGATACTTTAAACCTATATTATATGTTTCAGCTATAGATACATATCAATAAAATTATTTAGTTGATTGCTGTGCTAAATTTTTTTCGTTGAAATTTCATCACTATTACATTTTTATATATCGAAATAACCAATGCTATAATAATATTCGTAAAATGGATCACATAAATAAATTTTATTGTTTCGTTTTGTAATATATTTTCAAGTCTTATAAGCGGTAAAATTTTCTTGACAATTTCTTGTTTTAAAAATGACGATTTTGGCGATTTAGTTCCCAAAATTGTCGATTTTCAGAAGATTTTATTAGCAGCACTGGTCAAAAGTAACAAAGAAGAGAGAAAATTTTGTGTGGGTTTGTATAAAATGAGAAAAATTAAATTTTGTTTCTGCATTTCACAGAGCTTTGTAGGGAGTGCTATGTGTGTGTATTATTTCAGCGTTACAGAATCAGTCAGTCAGTCAGTGAGTCAGGGATCAGCGTAAATATATTTTGTAATTTTTTGTATTTAATTCGCCTTGTTCAGCTAGGGTTATATTGTTAACAGAAGGGAGAAAAAAAAATTATTTTAGTTTGACATTTGTTGGCTTTACTGATTTTATGTAAAATCATTTTCGTCAGCTACTTTGTTATTCTGAAGAAACCATAACCATAACAAATTTGAGTTTGTTACAAATAAAAATATTCAAGTTCATGTCTATACTAAAATATTTTTAGAAATCGTTTAAACTTTATATAATATGTGTTAAGAAAAATAATACCCGAAATAAATTAAAATTGGTTCCAAATTACAATAACCAGCATATCAACTCAATCTATTAAAAAGGCACTACGCACCCATTACTAAAGCTTGAGACATCTTTCATCGTCAATGTACCCGTCCCAGAATATAAAAGTAGTCGGTAAATAGTCGTTTTCTTTCTAAAACCTTAAATTTATAATAAGTATTTCAAAATATCTTCAATTTCGATTTTATATATTGTCACTTTTAAAAATTCATACTTGCTTTAATTAGAGGGAAAAAAGAATTGCTAGACGAAAATATTCCTTTAACAAATTCGTATTTTCACAATCCCATCTCTGACTATATACCCTTGTAGTAGATGTGTATGAGTATATAAACAAAATGGTTACCAGTCATATACATATTCAATCTTATTCACATTGGTACTTTTGTGTGAGTGAGCACTACACATTTTAGTGTGTTGTGTATTGGAGGATACCATAAGAAAACCAGATACACAAACGTCAGATACACACAAACCATACATTCGACCCCCATATGTGCGTCAGTCAGTACGATAATAATCAGCAACGAGAGAGAGCGCAGAGGAACCGAACGGCCATGTCAAAATAAATTCGTTTCGTTAGGACGGTTGTTTGGTGGATGAGCTGTTCTCGCACCACCATCAGAACTCACAAACGCACACATGCGACTGCAAAGCGTCGTAGTGTGGTATAATTCATTCCGATCAGGCATTTGTTAAATAAGAAAAAAAAAAAAAATACAAAAATGGAATGAAAACAAAATAAAAAATGTGTGTTGTGTTTAAAATTTGTTTCCAACCTCAATGAGTTTTTACAACAAATTTTTATGGCATTTGGTCGTAAACTTCTTGTTGGTATAGAGTGCGACGACGGTGCGCTCCTCCGTGTGAATTTTAACACAAATAAAACAAACAAGAAACACAAAGACGGCAGCAGCAACAATAATAAATAATCATAGTTGTAGTAAAAATAATAAGTATCACGAAAAAAAACCACAAAATTTTCAATCCATTCATCCATCCATCTGTACATCCAATCAAAAGTAATATCCACAAAACAACCATCAATATTTTCTTAGATATAACGAAAAATTTACAAATTATTAATATTATATCTAACATTTAAGAATAAACAATAATTATGACGATATAATGAATAATTTACATGAAAAAACAAAGACGAAATTTAATAGAAAATAATAACAAAATTTATAAAAAAATAAATAAAAAATTGTGATAAAAATATTTTTATAAAATATGAATGAAACCCAACCAGTGAAAAAAGCCTACAAAGAAAAATTATTATAAAAATGTTCTTCAAATCATTTTAAAATATTAAAAGTTGATAAAAAAAAAAAAACTATTGTTATCCATTTAATTGAATGTGTTTACATCCTTAAAAGTGCAATAGGAATAATATTTCTTGTCTTCCTTCCGGTTTAAACTGTAACTCATACCACCACACATCCCCTGGTAAGTTTGTTTAACTTTTAATTACTGTATCTTATACCTAGAGCTGTATCTTCACATTGTTGAGTTTAAAATATGTAATGCAATAAATTTATAATCAAATAATTAAAGCTAACTTAACTCTGAATTGCGAATGAAGTAAAGTTTATTGTTTAATAAAACTGTGTTGACGATTAAATAAAAAAGGAAAGAAATAGAAAAAATATTATTTAATACACACACAGAAAAAAATTACTAACCGAATTGTTCTAAAGTTTAACAACTGTATTTTCGATTGCATCAACATAAATTTAATAGCAGCTAACCTTTTTCTATTGTGATCAAACATTTACTGTTAACACAACAGAATTGTTATTGTAATAAACGTGATATTCGTTTATTGACTTCATTGCAAATCGATTGGAAATAAATTCGGCAACCATAAGGAATTTGTTTTGTGTGTGTAGAAATCAGAAAATAGCAGATCGAGTCTATACTAAAATCAATATAGATGTATACCGCCATGAACAGTGAATGACACAGATGACAACAATATGTATATGTATGTACATATGTATATGTTCATTCATTTTGGAGTCCAATATTCATATAAAGTTTATTTAATCAATATAATGATTAAAATAATAAAAAATTACTAAATATTTTACTATTGTGACCACCAGCGTTACCGTTTTGGTATTTTTAACCAACATTATTTGTTATTTATTTCTCCAATGAAGAGATGTGAACCTTTTTTCATTTTCGTACGTTCACGTTTTTAAGTTTAATTTACTAGTAAACATTGTTACACACGCGTTTTTATTACGATGTCTTCATAACAGTGTTAAGTATTGTGAAAGTTTGTAGTTTCTTTTACTAAGTAATCAACTCTGGGTTGCCAAAACATGAATAACTGTTTTATCTGGCGCCATTCTATCAAAAAAAATAAAAAATTATTCGGAATTGAACAATTTCTAAATAAGGAAAGTGTCGGTAATGAAGAAAACATCCTAACCGAATGGAAATTATTAAGACTCGAATGTTACATATATAAAGAGTGAATCCAAATAGAAAAATTGAATGGATGAAAAATATTTTGAAAATCTAAATTGTTTTGTTCAAAATTTACTAACATTCCTACATAGTTAAGCTGCTGCCAAAAGAAAATTTTCACAACTTAATTTAGTAGAAACCAAGTTTCGAAAAAAAAATTTATAATATAAATGCAACCGAAAATTGTGCACAAACCAATATGATTCCCAGTATGTGTGATTTGTCAAAGGGATGTTTTAACGTTGTCGAATACTATTTTAATCTCAAATTAACAAAATGATTAACTTTGTCTGAAACTAATTTATTGATCTCTATTTGTAATAAAATTGCAGACATGTAGAAGAATTTCCTTTTTTTTTTTGTGTCTTTTGTTTACTCTTAGGTACAAATTTTGTTAATAATTAAATTTAAATATATAATTAAGTTATTATAATTAAATAAAAGTAAAAAATTTAAAAGTTGGATTATTTTTTCGATTGAAATATTTTTTTGAACATGACAATACTGATTGTGACGGAAATCTTTACCGTTGTTAATCAAATAACTGTCAAAAACTAAATTAAATGAAACCATCACTATGCACCAATTATTGAAATTTATGTGGGAACACTCAGAAAATACACAAATTTAAGTTTTTTTTTTTTTTTTATTAAAATTTCTTATTTCTTAATGAAATTATGCTCCAAGTATTAAATATTTTAAATAAATACTAATTTGTTAAAACTAATCGTTCTAATATTAATAATACTAGAGTATTGATCAAGATACGTTGAATATTCACAATGTTATTGTTAACTAGTGTTTATCATAGTGTAAATATTATATTATTTGTTAATTATTAAATGATAAAATAAAATTAAAATAAATTTATCATAAGTTATCAATACACTTAATAGAAAAATTATCCGAACACAAACTTACAACGGGTGTAGTACAAAGAACATAACAAAAAAATTACTAAGCTGAATTAATTTTATTTTTGTAATAAATTATTAAATTATTTATTAGTATTTTAAAATTTATTTAAGGTTTATTGCCTTTAGCAAATTTTATACAATTAAAAAACGCTTTCTATTTTGCGAACGGTATCTTCACGAAAGTCTTTGCCGAAGGATTCCTTGATTTTAGAACTAATTTGGGAAGCAGTAATTCTGTGATTGTGTTTTACTGACTGACAAAATAGTGCTGCCAAAACAAGGTATTAACAAAATTAATTTGGTGGTTTTGAATGATAATAAAAATTTTTCTGTCGTCATCACAGATTTCTTTGATTTTTAGACTAATTTGTATAGTTTCCAAAAGAAATATAATTAAGTTCAGCTTTATATAAACAAGTTTGAGTTCTACTAAAATAAAATCGATCTAACAGACCTGTACATTATTGCATAATTCGTGGGATTCCCCTAATTGGAAATTTACGGATACATACTGGGTTTCTTGCGTTGTAAATAAAAAACTTTTAGTAGAAACGTTCCACAAGTTTTTTTTAGAAACAAGTAAATTCCCAGTGTGTCAATGAATTGCCGTTCGTGTGTAGGTTATAGACTCGCGAATCGATGAACATACTTTTTTATTAATGGTTATGGTCTGTGGAATGTTCAAGTTATAGTTTGATTAGATTTTGATTATTGGGCGTGGTACATCCCATACAAATTAATTATTTATCAGCAAATACTATATTCCTGTAATAGCGAGAATCTGGAAACTTAGTGCAAGTTTATCAGTTATAAATTTGCGTGGGCAAACTATAATTGGGCGGAATCGGATTAATGGCACCCTCCCATGCAAAGTTATTATTTATCATAAAATATCTAGAGTAATATGATAGCGAGACCCTTGAAACTCTGTGTCAGTCGATATATTTTTAATGGTGGTAGTTTATCTAAACTGGGCGAAATTTTACCAGTGGGCGTGGCACTTGACATATAAATTGAATATAAGGAGTGCTATGCTAGTGAGATTCTTGAATCATTGTGTGAATCCATAGGTACTTACGGTGACTTAAAGTAATTTATGGGTCGTTACGTCTAATGGGCATGGTACTTTTCATACAAGGTATTATGAATGCCATTGCGAAAATATGGTAGTTTAAATCTGGCCAAAAACCTATATGCTTACGTATGTAGGCTAGGTCAAAACGATGTTCTACGGTATGAGCTTGCGTAAAAATAAAATCGTATACCAAAGATTAAGAAATTTAAGTTCTTCGAATAAGTCCAGGTTACAAAAACCGGACCAATATTTTAATACCTCTATTTAAGTATTACATTTTGGGGGCAAATATATTTAAAACATTGAAATGAAACATTAACAAAAACCGTTCTAATTTTAAGGAATTTTTTTTTTATTTTCTCTACTTTCGCAGTTAAATATATGAAAACCCAAAATAACATTTATAAAATACCAAATTAGCTAAATATTCAAAAAATATAACCAAATTGTCACATATATCTTAGGGTTCATAATTTGTAAATTGTATGTAAATTGACAAGTATCGTAACATAAAGTGAAACCCACCGACCATCACGAATACTTTATAAAACACTAGATGCCCCGGCGAACTTCGTACCGCCTAACAGTTGTAATGGTGCGGCGTTGGTGGAAGATCCGCTTCCGTTTCCCTGAGCCTTTGCTGGTCGCACGTGCTGGCGTAGGGGCCTAGCTCGCCGGATGGGTGGGGTCTTGCTCAGGCCCAGGGAAACCGCACTACAGATTTTCACGTGCGATTAAAAAAAAACAACTGTCAAAAAATCGGACGCTAAATGGGACGGATGGCCATACTTACCTTGGGATTGGGGACGAGGTGTTCTGCCCCTTTTGCCCTCCCTACCATGTTACCTCGACTCCATCTTAATTGGAGGTAACCCACATAATGAAAAGGTTAGGTTTGGTTTGGTTTTCTACATGGGTTTAACAAACTTTTTTATTTACCCTTCATTTTAAGGGTTTTTAAATTTAAATTATACATATTTAGCATTTTATATTTTAGCAAAATTTTACTTTTTAGAAAAATTTTCAGTTTAGCAAAATTTTATTTCTTAGCAAAATTTTAATTTTAGGGAAATTTTAAGACTTTTATGTAATTTTAGATAAATTTTGTATTTAGGTAAATTTTTATATTTAGAATATTTGATATTTAGCTAATTTTTAATGACAAAAATTTGGTTTAATTAGAAAACCTCACACTTAGAAAACTTTTAAATTCTAATTAGAAAAATCTTAAAAAAAAATCTCTTAAATTTCTATAATTTTAAATTTAGGTTAATTTTAAATTTTTATTTCTAGCAAAATTTTAAGTTTAGCAAAATTTAATTGTAGGGAAATTTTAAATTTGGGAAAATGTTAATTTTAGAAAAATTTTAAAGTATAGCATAATTTTAATTTTAGGAGAATTTTTAAATTTAGCTTAATTTTATCCATATTTAGGAAAATTATTTTAATTTATGAAATTTTTAGTTTTAACAAAAGTTGACTTTTAGCACTATTTAATGTTTAGGAAAATTGTTAATTTTTAGGAAAATTTTTAAATTTTAATAAAAAATTTTTTAATAGTAGAAAAAATTTTTAATAGTAGAACAATTTTAATATTAGCTCACTTTTATTATTTTATTCGCCTTATGGCTTTCTAGTGTTGCTACCACGCTGGTGGTTGTTATTCGGTTGCATGTTGTGGCTGCTGCTGACCTTTTGTTGGCGCATTCCCGTTTTCTGGCAATTAGGTTTTATCATATTCTGGTCATAATTTTTCTTAGTTTACAGTTTATAAAGTTTTGGTAATATATTTTATAATCATGTCGAAATTTTACTTTTTCCATTTTTCAAAATTTACAAAGTTTTATTTTCAAGTATTTACATAGGTATTAAATTTTTAATTTTCTATTTATAAATTTTCCGCATCAACACTTTTTTCTTTATTTTTTTTAACTGAATTAAGTCTTTCTTAAATTTAAAATTTCTTAAATCTGGTGACTTATTTTAAAACTTTACTTATTTAATTTTACTTTAATTTAATTTTAATTTCACGTTACTTTATTTTAAATTTAAATCTTTTTTTTATGTCTTTTCTTATTTCTTTAAAATTAAATTAAACTACATTTTTAATTTTAAGTTTTCAGGTTTTTCTTCAACCTTTCTTTTCAAAAACAAAACTTCAACTCCCCGATTTAAATTTAACTTTACTACATTAAACCTTCTCATCTTCATTCATTCATCTGCAGATAAAAACCTGTTTATTAAAAAACAAAATCACCACCAATTCATTGACAACATTCATATGCATTCATAATATTCTCTAGTATTTATAACACTCCTACTCATATATGACTATGAGAGCAAGTGAGATCAATACAAGAAAATACGTGGTTTGACCAGCATGATTGCATATGAATGTGTTCATGATTTAATACAACACAATGAAGAGAAAAAAACGCCATAAATCAGTTTGCCAAAAAAAAAAAAAAAAATGCCATCAACATATTACCATATAAGGTGTTGTTTATATGTACATACTTGAACTTGAAAATAATTTCAAGATCAAGGTTATTATTTTTTTTTTCTTCTTTCTTATTCTGATTGTAACGGAAATTATTTTGCTACAGTGCAGAGCAAAACAGATCACCGTCACACAGTCAATGAACCTCGTGTTTACTTTTCGCTAAACGTAATTTAGGATTTTAACGTAGTAAAATTAATACTAAAAATTTATGAATATCTATAATTTATTTAGAAAATATGTACAAAGAAAATAAAAATTCAATAAAAGTAGAGAAATCAAGTGTTCCAATGAAGCTTTATTGAAGCCATCTATTTTGCTGCATGGGTTGCACTCGGGTTGATTTTCATCACTTTGTGATGTGCGACATTTTTCGACACATGAACATGCCACGTACAAACGACCATGACAAAAACATGAATTTTCTAGATTCAGACCACAAACAATGCAAGGCGAATCAGTTGGATAGTTGGTGGCTTCACCTTCTTTTGTTACAAAATTGCACCCTCTCTCTTCCATTTGTTAATTTTGTGGTTAGCAATGCTGTTGGGAACACTTTGTTGATAAGCACGTCTTTCTATGACACGAAATAAAAAAATGAGAAAATCAATTCGCTCGATTCGTCGACAGGAACACAGTCACCGATATTCAGAGATTACTTTGAGAAATCCTTAGCAGATGGATCGTTCAGCAATGCATTTCCCATGTATGGTGCCAGCTGAAGTTTCTTCATATACCGACAGAGATTTGATAAATTGAGGCAAGCAGTTTACGCCCATTTATCCGCTCCGTCCAGTTACAGCAAGGCTACTAATATTAATAACAGATGACATCACACAAATTTGCGAAACTCTGCCTATTATAGTATTCGAGATATGTGATATTGTATATGATACGATACCACCAGTTTTCGGCACGACACCTCTCATTCAAAACCTGCTAAATAACATAAAGTATCGTTACCCTCCGATTTATATTTATCAATAAATAGAATATTGAAAATTCACTTTCCATGGGAGGTGACACGATACATGGCTACACTTATTAGTAACAGATGATCTCACATAAATATGTAAAGCTCTCCCTATCACAGTACTTGACAGCTGTGTTATTGAATATTGACTTTGTGCGGGAAGTGCCTCGCCTGTGAATTTTACTGACATTTTAATATTTATTCAGCTATTTGTGAGAGAGACGAATCCAACAAATCAAAAATCATTAAAATCGTTCCAGCCGTTCTTGAGTTAGAAATGGTGTAACTAAACCGACTTTGTTTTATGTACACATATAGATTTCTGAAATATATTTGAAATTACGGGCTCAGTATGAAATATTAATGCCGGGCTGCTTTTTGAAAAAAAGTCTCAAAATTGGTGCGACCATCATATCATAATAATTTTTAAAGACATATTCGACTATGCTATTATTAAAAAAAAGAAATAAAAATAAAAAAAAAAACGTTTGTACCCCCAATGAACGAGTATATGGTCACGAATCGAGCTATACTAGTTTAATTTAAATTAAATTATATACACATATTTGTCCCAATTTTTATTTTTTTTAGTTTTTAACTTTTAGCCACATAAAAGTTTTAAAAAATCACATATATTTTTTCAAATATACCGTTAAGATATACGTTTGAATTACCTTTTTAATGTACTTTCTTTTTTTTCTTATATATCATATTGCTCTACATTTACTGCAAAACTCTTTTCTTCATTCGATTTTTTTTAAAGCAGGGAAAAAATTTAGATTATAATTGCAGTTGTCTAAATTTATTAAAATGGCTCCATTCTGCTAATCATTCCGCTATATAAATAACCATCTCCAACGAGTCTACCATTAAAAACAGTTATTAATATGTTGATGCAATTGATACAAATATGGAAATACTGATTTTACGTGAAATTTTTCAAAAATAAAACCCATCGAATTTCCACTCTGAAAAATATAGAAGGTCTTAGGGTAATATGTGAGAATATAACTCAAAATGTTCGAAAATGTTCACTTATGAATATGCATTTCTTTATTATATTTGTTAAAAGTTGTATAATCATTGTAAAAATTATATAAAAATCTTCAACATCAAACACTAATGCCGTTTTCTATTCTACCAAGAAATAACTCGTTCTTTCTATTTATTTTTTTAATATTTTCTAAATAAAATTCAACTTTGCTTAATGCATTCCTCGAAAAGTGTTAATCTTCTAAATTGCAAAATTGCTGTGTAATATTTTCGCCTTATGATTTTGATTTCAAATATACGAGAATAACACTTTTATGCCTTTCGAGGGATACACAAGGTTGTACTTTATTTAGAATATGGGGGATTTCATGTCAAGTGCACCAACTTTTGAAACCGATGTCTTCCGATCGGGATGAAATTTGCACCAAGTTTAGTCCTATTGGATAGTAGTTTAGACACAATTTTTCAACAAGATCGGTCCATATCTCTCTGAGTTAGAGGGGATCAAAATTTGACATTTTGGCCAAACAGGTGTTTTTTCTCAACCATATAACTTATTACCTATTGTTCTTAGAAAATGTTCTCCCAAATAGTTTAGATAGCTATTTCTTCAATATTTCGGAAAAAAATACTTTAAAAAAAAATTTTTTTTTTGACTTTTTTTTTTTTGCAAAATTAAAGCATTTTTTTGCCTTTTTTTCAAAAAGTGCATTTTTTTTTTTTTTTTCATAAGAAAGCTTAGGATTTTTCCTTTAAGAGCTTTTTGGTCGCTTAGTGGGATGGGAGTGGGATATCTATCAAAATAAATGTTTTGTAACTCAAGACAACGGTTTTTCAATTTTTCACAAATGCACTATTTTGAATTTTTTCCTATTTGTGTGTAAAACCTTACAAATAAAACTTATACTGAGAAACTAGACAAATTAACCTTTCCGAAAGTATATAACATACCTAACTAAAATTGTATACCCTCGATACTGTAATACCCAGAATATGTTAACCTCAGGAAAAAAATCGCTTTTTTTCTATAGAAATGTTGAAAAATTATTATTTTTTATTTATTTTTAATAATAATTAAGTTAATGTATAATAATAATATTAAAAATAAAAAGATAAATAATTTATTAAAATTTAGTCTTAATTGCATTAGATCCATTTATATCATAACTATTTTTATACTTAATTTATTGTAACTGATGAAGTATTTAAGTCTTGTAAATTTTTAAATACCCAGTCTTTCATCCAGCTTTTTTGTCGCCTTTATTTACTGCTTTTTTTTGTCAATCCTTTCTTGGCGTTACTAGGTTCAGCTGTTGATTTCGCTGCTGGTTTATTTGTTGTCTTTGGAAAGAAATCGCATTGAATAGAGGCAGAAAACTTTTTCAACTTGAGTCTTCCATCGACAAGCGGTATAAAAGCATGGTATTGAGCGGTGCCATCGATTGTTACCGCAGCATCGAATCTGCTCTTTAATGTTTTCAATGTTCCCTGATGATCCTCTTTGCTACTAAAAACTATTTTAGTTTCTTTACAATAATTCTTTGCCCAATGGAATAAAGCAGTCGCATCTAAGATGCGATCTTGATGAGAGCACTGTAGGCTATACTTCGCTGCATTTCTTTTAAGGTTTGCTCCAATACCATCACATGCTCCTTTACCATGAGCAGTAGGATGAAAATGCCACTCAGCTGGCATTCTAAAATCTTTTTCATGGGCCATAAGATTTGCCAAGCTACTTTTGTTTTTAAAATGTTGACGAGCTCCATCCGGAACGTAGTATACCTTCTTTACTGTAAATTTAGATTTTAGAAATTTTAGTATTCTCTTCTGGTACTCATAAACTGCAACGGTATCATGTTTTAAATCGTCGGATATGATTGCCATACTTTTGTGTTCCAGTTTTTCATCTTTCATGTAGTAAATAACTACTGTGAATATAGTTGCTTGGTCGTTATTGAAGTGGAATGCTTGTATGGCATCCTGAAGAACATATTTATAGTTTTCTGCGAAATCATATGAAATAACGAATTCACCAGACTTCAAATGTATCTTCAAATCCTTGAAGAATTACCATTGCTCTTTGACTAAAAAGTCATGATTTCTCATGTTTAGCAATCCTGTACACATTTCTTCCATAAAATCACCCACATTTAAAATGATTGTTTTCAATGTGCATCTGTCAGTCTGAATCCAGGAATCAAATTTGACCTCCTCTATATATTCTCGATCTAAAGAGTTGATTAAATTTTCTTTGATGAATGTGGTTTTCGGGCAATTGGTACATTCACCTAAGTGACAAGAAGTTGTTGCATTAGGACACATAGTCAATTTAAGGCAATCGCGGTAATCGTGTAAATCTTCTGCCGAATCATCTGTTAAATACTTTAAGTTGATTTCAGTTTAACATATTCATGGTAAATTTGGGTTAATTTCGTGAAGCCAGATTGAAATGTTGCAAATAACTGTTTCAGGTTACAGATAACCATTCTCTTCTGTTATGTTATGAAGTTATGTCACATACTTTCGGAAAGGTTAATTTGTCTAGTTTCTCAGTATAAGTTTTATTTTTAAGGTTTTAACACAAATAGGAAAAAATTCAAAATAGTGCATTTGTGAAAAATTGAAAAACTGTTGTCTTGAGTTAAAAAACATTTATTTTGATAGATATCCCACTCCCATCCCACTAAGCGACCAAAAAGCTCTTAAAGGAAAAATCCTAAGCTTTCTTATGAAAAAAAAAAAAAATGCACTTTTTGAAAAAAAAAGGCAAAAAATTCTTTAATTTAGCAAAAAAAAGTCTAAATTTTTTTTTTTTTTTTAAGTATTTTTTTCCGAAATATTGAAGAAATGGCTATCTAAACTATTTGGAAAAAAATTTTCTAAGAACAATAGGTACTAAATTACATGGATGAAAAAAACACCTGTTTGGCCAAAATGTCAAATGTTGATCCCCTCTAACTCAGAGAGATCTGGACCGATCTTATTGAAAAATTGTGTCTAAACTACTATCCAATAGGACTAACCTTGGTGCAAATTTCATCCCGATCGGAAGACATCGGTTTCAAAAGTTGGTGCACTTGACATGGAACCCCCCATATATAAAAAAAAAATTTTTAAAAAGTCTAAATAAAATGCGACATTTTTTTCAGAAAAGAAAATGGCATAACTGTAATTTTAGAAATTTTAGAATGATCAGTCACATTGAATGACACCTAAATTTTGTTTTATCGAAAACTAAATAGAGCACGAAAATATTGTTCCATATTACTACATCGAAAACATTTAAAACGGAAACTATTAATGGAAACTATTAAAATCTCCTTTAATTAAACTTTATAAGATAATTTGTTAAAACAATTATTTTCTCAAATCAATGATTATTTTTATAGCCCATACCCTAATGTGGTCAGGGTATAATGGCTTTGTGCTGAAATTCGTAAGAAAAGGAAATGTTGTTGATTTATTGAATGAATTTTAAATAAATATTATACTAACATTTTACATATATTCACACAGAAAACAGATTGGTTGGATTTCGGTTACCACTAGAAAAAATTATGAAGGTAATATGAATTTTTATTGTAATTCGTTAATATTTAAAAATATAATATATATTCCTTTATAACTATCGTATAAACAGAATTCATTGAAAACTAAGGTACATACAACAATACAATTAGTTCAGTTTACCAATCAAAGTCTTTTCTAAAATTACTAAACTATTTTAATTGAGGCAACATAATTAAATCAAGAATAACATGCTTCAGTCCTTAATATTGACAAGTACAACTACAAGTTCTATGATAACAATATATTTCAAGCCGAAAATTCTTAAACAGATATTGTAACATATAATTGGTTAGAGTCCTACATATAAAATTTGTATGTTGAATTATTTTTCGGTTATAATAAAAGAAACCCAAACTTTGACATTCTTTTGGTATTTTCAACAGAAAGAAAATCGTATAAATCAATTTCTGTTCTAGAATTCAAAGAATATAAAAATTTGTTTAGCCAGAACGAATTTGTTGATTTTATTGTCATAAAAAAAAATTAAAAACAAGTAACAAAATTATAGTCGGTCTAGACCGACTATACGATACCCTATACCATGCGTTTAGAGACCCTATCTCTCAGGCCCTACTAACTTGATGTAGAAAATAAGCATAAATCAAATTTGAGTGGGATTTTTATTAATTTTTTTGGCTGCAGATATGAAAAAGTTCATATCGAATGCTATATCTATATGGGGACTAGGCCCCAAAATGGACCGATCCTGGCCATGTTTCATAAAGTTTCTTGTAAAAATATATACAAACAAAATTTGAGAAGAATCAGTGCAATATTTTTGTTTTTTTGATAGATTTAAGGGAAAAGCAACTCTATATGGGGCCTATGACCAAGAGTTGTCGAATGGGGATCATTTTTGGACTACTGATTAATCGATGTAATAAATACATACAAACCCAATTTGGCTACGATTTATATGATAATTTGGATCTTATGGCAATTTATGTTGATTTCATAGGGGTCATTTGTATGGGGGCTACGTCTGAACATGGACCGATTCTCACCCATTTCAACAGCGTTCATCCTATGGCTGATGGAAGCTTATATACCAAATCTCATCGAAATATATTCATATTTGCGACCTGCAGTTTGATTACAAGCTTTACATGGACACACAGACGGACGGACGGACATCGTTAAATCGAATCAGATAGTGATTCTGATTCGATCGGTATAATAAAAGATGGGTCTAGGTCAAATATTTTTGGTAGTTACAAACAGCAGCACAAAGTCATTATACCCAAACCACATAGTGGTATAGGGTATAACAATAATATCTAATAAAGCAAACTTTTACATATACATATGTACATGTATAATGTGATCGTATTATGTATCTAGAATATTAATCGTTTTATCCCGATTTTGATCAAACGTATAGTATTTGAAAGGAATTTCTTTGTAGCCGTTTGGCAGATTTAGAAATTTTAAAATTTTTCCTTTATTTTGAGTAAATTGCATTTAAAGTTGCTACTAACACATACATAAAATTATACAAATGCTATGTGTGTTTTATTAGCTTTGTTAATGTGTTTAATGAGTTTGTTATCTTCATTCACAATAAAAAAAAGCTTAAAAGTGTTGATTTGTGAATTGGCTAAGTTGAAAAATAAAGCTGCCTAGAAATTACACTCGAATTTAGAGCGCTGGAATCTGCTAATAAAAATAATAACGTCTGAAAAAGTGCCAAATTATTAAAATGAATAGATAATCGAATGGTGTATAAGAAATATCCGTTATTCTGTAAACCGAAGATGTGATTTTGTTCACATGACATGAGTGTTTCCTTGGTATTTGTGGTGAAAGCATAAAAAATAAATTTGTCAGTTTGTCAGCTCACTATCAATATTTTGTCAAACTTAGAGATGAAGAAGTACTGAACATATTTCAGTTAATGTAAAAGCGCTTCGTCCATCATTTCAATATTTCAGTGAATAAATTCGAGTCTATAGTGGAACAAATGCCGGTGAGAACGTACGTAACCCGGAAGCTGGTTATCACGTTCTGGTCATCAATTATGTGCATATATTTATTAACCACAATGTTGTACGCTCTAATAATATAAAATTATTTGTATTAGATGAGGCATATAATAAGTTCCAAGATATATATGTTCAAAAACCAGACCAGATCCTAAATTTATTCAAGGTGCTTACAACGGCTTTTTTCGGTTAGAATTCCACGCCATTTTTTGGAAGATATTGTTACATGCGGGAACCTGTTAATATTATAGTAAAGAAGGAAGTATTCGCTATGGAAGATAACTATGCAGCTGTCCTATGTGCATTTAACACAACAAACTTTTTTCTCTATATCAAGATGATAAGTCGAAATTGAATTAGGAGATGATTATACGATTGGAAAAGTAACATGCTGATGTTTGTACTACGAAATGTACTTGACCTGGACTCACTTTTTTTATTTATTCTTTAAGAATACCATATCCACACATATTGGAAGTAAAACCTATTATAATCCAAAACCATTGTATTATGTGGGATTAAATAATGGAGCCTGGGCTAGCTATTTTTTTATCGTATAATATATTGTTTTATTTAATTTAATGTAAAATGAATAAATTATTAATAAAAAATAAATAATTATTAAGTATATGGGGGTTTTATTTCAAGTGACCCAACTTTTGATAGCAGTTTAGACACAATTTTTCAACAAGATCGGTCAAGAACTTTCTCCTTGTTTGACTTTTTTTTTTAAGGAGGCCCCCTTTCTTACTCTTTCTTTTGAGCTTTCTTATGCGATAACAGTTTTTCAATTTTTAGCATAGGCACTATTTTGAATTTTTTCCTATTTGTGTGTAAGTGTTTCTTAAACCTTACAAATAAAACTTTTATTGAGAAACTGGATAAAACAACCTTTCCGAATGTATGTAACACACCTAACTAAAATTTGATACCCTCGATAAATCACTTGTTTTCTAAAGAAATGTTGAAAAATTATTATTTTCATTTATTTGTAATAATAATTAAATTAATATGTAATAATAAAAATAATAAGATAAATAATTCAATAAAATTTAATCTTAATCACATTAGATACATTTATATCGTAACTATTTTTATACTTAATTTATTGTATCTGATAAAGTATATAAGTTTTGTAAATTTTTAAATTCATCCAGCTTATTAATCGCATATATATTTGCTGCTTTTTTTGCACAAAACTTTCTTGGCGTTACTAGCTTCAGCTCTTGATTTCGTTGCTGGTTTCTTTTTTTTTTGGCTTTGGAAAGAAATCGCATTGAGTAGAGGCAGAAAACTTTTTCAACTTGAGGGTCCATCGACAAGCGGCATGGAATTAAGCGGTGCCATCGATTGTTACTTTGATTTAGCAAAAAAAAAAGGAAAAAAACACTTTTTTTAATTTTTTTTTTCGAAAGATTGACGAAATGGCTATCTAAACTATTTGGCAAAAGTTTTGCTAAGAATAATAGGTAATAAGTTACATGGATGAGAAAAAACACTTGTTTGCCCAAAATGTCAAATTTTGATCCCCTCTAACTCAGAGACTTCTTGACCGATCTTGTTGAAAAATTGTGTCTAAACTACTATCCAATAGGACTACCCTTGGGACATCATCCCGATCGGACATCGGTTTCAAAAGTTGGGTCACTTGACATGAAACCCCTTATATATATATAGTATATGGGACTATCAAAATTCGGTTGGTGGAAAATTCGGTTGCAACAACGAATCCCTCTTCCGTCAAATTGGAACAAAAACTAAATATTGATATTGTCGAAATATCAACACCAATGGATTTAAATAACAACAAAAACAACAAAAATCACTGAGTTCTTAAAAATTATTTCCTATTTATACTTGGGTTTCTTCCATGTAGTTTTAATAGCAACAAGAAATTAATCTTATGCCGGAAATCTTTAGTTTTTAATAGCAAAACTTATTTAATATTGGACTTTTAAAAAATTGCATTCTGTTCTGTAGAAATAGTTTTTTTTTCCAAAATCTTGAAGAGCCAAAGTGTCAAAAAATATCGAAAAAATTGACGATATAGTGTTGGCCGACCGGGGCCTGAAAGCGAACGAGGCTATAGGATAAATAGGATAAATGGATTGAATAAATAAAGTAAAAGAAACGTTGGACAACTTGTAGTAGGTAGGAGAAGATTATGTTGCGAAATAATTTGTTATCGCTTGTATAAACACGCTGCTTAATTGTTGAGTGCAGACTGACCTCGTTCATTTAAGAAAAGATATATTAAGAATAATACATGTAAGTGCAATTAATAAGAAAAAGTGTGTTATAAGTATAAGAGCTATAAATACTTGCTACAGGGTTTGGCACTATAGAATTCATTCTTAAGATTCAAGATACATGCATACATATATGACGTAAACACGACATGTAATCACTTTTGTCGGTGATGACTAGGTTACTGAAATTATTTGCTTATAGAACGAATAATTGGGGTAGGAATGCGCTAGATTGGGCGATTTACATTTAAAAAATAATCAAACAAATTCAGCATTTTTCAATTATTGGAATAAATTAAAAATTATTTGAATGAATCAAATAATTTAAAGCTTTTTACGTTTAAATTAAGAAATTTTTTATATTGTTTTTTTTTTTAATATTAAGGATATTAAATTTCTTGGGTTTAGATTAAATATTTCAGAAAAATTAATTGCAAGATAAGTCCCAAGTTTCTTCATGAAAGGAAAAATTCTTTAGAATCTGAAAATAATAATAAAATAATAAAATCTTTAATATGAAGTTAATGCTGCGAAAATAAATCCTGAAAACAATAATGTGTTGTGTAATTTTTATATTATTAGCTTTCTTTTGATATAACAAATTTTGGCTACGAATTGAAAATTTTTGTTTGCAGTGCCAAGACACCAAAAATCGTTATTTAAAAATTTACAGTAAGTTAGTCTTCAAATAGATATAATAGTCTAATTAGGTTAATAAAACTTAAACAATACAATTTAAATCCCTTTACATTATTTATAACTTTGAAAAGTAAGCATGTAGTTGTCTAAATTACCAGATTTCTGAAAACCTGAAGCAGATAAATTGAAATAAACAGATAAATTGAATAATATTTGACTTCTCAAAATAAGACTCATTGGCATACATGAATCTATTATTTTGTGGATTGAATCGTATCTTACATTTAGAATCGTACCTATCTTGAATCGTATCTTACATTTAGATTCAAGGGGTCATGTTTAGCAATATTGAATCTATAATTATAAGAGTTATTTCTGGCGTTCCCCAAGGCAGTCACTTGGGCCCGTTATTGTTTTTACTATTCGTAACTGATCTTTCGACTGTAATTTCGAATTGCAACGTCAATGACATAAATGGTCATATTACTCCTCAGCGTGAGCTTGATTTATTAGTTGAATAGCGTAATGTGAACTTGATGGAACTGAATCTTAAGAAATGTAAACTTATGGTATTTCACAGAAAGGGGATAATTTCTAACGAGTATTGCATTAAAAGAATAGCATTGGATACCGTTCAAACATTTCTGGATTTTGTGTACTTACGGATAGGAAACTTAACTTCATTGGTAATATTAGTATGATTGTTTATAAGCAAAATCTATTCTTGGTTTCGTTAAAAGATGGGCTAAGGAGTTTTCAGATCCATACATTACTAAACAGCTTTATACAGCACTTGTAAGACCAATTTTGGAATAATGTGGATATTATCAGGTTCACGCCAATGCAATTGAGTCTGTGCAGAGAAAGTTTTTTCCATTCTGTCTACGTGGTTTAGGTTGGAGTTATGATGACTTACCATCATATACTAATAGACTAAGGGCCGTATGCAAAAAATTAAAGTGTACTTCAAGTAGATTTTATCAACAAATTTTGTATGAACAAGTAAGAAAATTATAGTCGGTCTAGACCGACTATACGATACCCTATATCATGCGTTTAGAGACCCTATCTCTCAGGCCAAACTAACGGGACATAGAAAATAAGATAAACCAAATTTGAGTGGGATTTTTATTAATTTTTTTGGCTGCAGATATGAAAAAGTTCATATCGGATGCTATATCTATATGGGCACTAGGCCTAAAATTGGACCGATCCTGATCATGTTTGGTAAAGTCTCTTGGATTTTGCAAAAATATATACAAACAAAATTTGAAAAGAATCAGTGCAATATTTTTGTTTTTTGATAGATTTAAGTGCAGATCGGGAAGCAGCTCTACATGGAGCCTATGAGTAAGGGTTGTCCCATAGGAATAATTTTTGGACTACTTATTAATGGATGTAATAAATGTATTCAAACCTAATTTGAGTAAGATCATTCAAACCCAATTTCATTTGGATCTTATGGCAATTTATGTCGATTTCATAGGGGTCATTTGTATGGGGGCTAGGTCTGAACATGGACCGATTTTCACCAATTTCAGCAGCGTTCATCCTATGGCCAATGAAAGCTTATATACCAAATTTCATCATTTACTCATATTTGCGACCTGCAGTTTGATTACAAGGTTTACACGGACACACAGACGGACGGACGGACGGACGGATGGGCGGACATCGTTAAATGGAATCAGATAGTGATTCTGATTCGATCGGTATAATAAAAGATGGGTCTAGGTCAAATATTTTTGGTAGTTACAAACAGCAGCACAAAGTCATTATACCCAAACCACGTAGTGGTATAGGGCATAAAAACATACAATGAAGTCTACTTGAAGTACACTGTAATTTTTTTGCATGCGGACCCTAAAGCTTATAAGACTTCCAACTCTTGAGAGTAGGAGGACCATGTTGGGTTTTACATTTGTTTTCAGTCTTGCGAATGGTGACGTTGACTCGGAGTTTCTTTTATCAAATTTAAATTTTAACATACCCTGCAGATTGACAAGACATTTTAATCCGCTTCATTTGGACTATTTTAGGACTAATTATGCTCGTTGCTATCCTTTCCACAGAATTTGTCATGATTATAATGTGTTACACAATTTCGTTGATTTTAATTCTAATGTATAATTGAATAACTCAATTAACTGGTTTTTTTTCTTTATATTTTTTAAGTTTGTCTATTCCTAATATCAGCTGATGACGTTGTCTGTAGCTGATTTACGACCACACAATTTACTTGCCAGCTCTTGGAATCCGTCAGTGTCCGGACCATGGTGTATACGCGGTCCCCACGTTAAGAGTATTGCCCCCTCGGTCAAGAGTGTGGGTAAGCGTGAGGCGGGGTTCGGTCGTATAAAAAAATAATCTTTGGAAGTTGCGGGATGTGACAACATTTATAAATACTTAATAATATAGATTTTTCATTACATTACTTACATTACTTAAGCAAAAGTTCTTAATATAAGAGATTGAGATTTCTGCACCTCTTGGGCATTAACAAGAAATATAAATTAATTAACGATTGAAAAAAAATACTGAAATTTTATTTCTTTCGATAACAGTTGTATTTAGAGTGTAATATATGAACAGTTAAACATTTAAATTTCAACTTTATATTTCGTGAGGTGTTAATTTTCCAAGGTTACGTACTTTCATTCATTCTCGTAGCATCCATGCACGGTACAGTGCGAAGTTGCAGTTGTTTTTATTTGTGTTTCTACCATTATATAAATATACTCGTATAACGTTAGTTTTGCGTCATTTCTCGTAATTACTTTAAGGTCAAATTGTTTTTGTTCAATTCTGTATTGACCTTTTTATTTTATTTGTCTATTTTTATGGTTGTGAAAATTGTTAAAGGCTTAACGGGCTGTAATTGTTTTGTTATTATTTGTATTTTTATTATTGTTCATAAATATTTCTTGAATCTGTTATGTATGACTACATTAGAATAATTATCTTGGATACATTTAATATAATCAATTATTTGGTTAAAACTACCTTGAACATTTTTGTCCATTGTATGTTTTTTTTGTAAATATTAATATATTTTTTTTTCAAGTCAAAAGTTTACTTGCTTAGATTTGTCTGGAATAGTTAAACTTAAACGTTGCTTAAATTTTACAATAAAAAAATGATATATAATGATAATTTTTTATTGGCATAATTGTTTGTGAATAAAGTTGGTATTAATAGAAAAATATTACTAAGCAAATATGATTGAAAAAAACGGCGTTTCACATATTTAAGAAATTCAAATTATTGAGTTAGGAAACATAAATTATTAAACGAAATAATTTTTTTTATCAATGGTAGTCAACACTTTAAGTTTTATATTAGCATCAAATCATCATTTGTCATAGCATAAAACATAAATAAAAAAAAAAAAAACTATAAGTTCGTTTTTTAAATTCTTAAAGCAATATAGTATTAAAACAGTAACAGAATAAACAGTACAATACTTTTTTTGTAAGATAGAATTTAAATTTGTTTACTAAATATATTTAATTTTTATACGCTTTTTGCTTTCTCCGTTCATAAAAAGAAATTATTTGTTGTAACGGTCATCTAATATATATATATATATATATATATATAAATATAGTCAAACGAATTCAGTGAATGAGTCACAGGTGAACTTTGGTAAATTTAATAAGTTAAGTGTGTCACATTTTTAGTTTTGCCAAAAATTATTTCGAAAACAGATTAACAAAGTTTGTGAGAATTTCGAGGTCGTTAGTGAAACTTACATAATTCACGTAAATAATAATAATCTAAATATTAATAGGCTATGCGATTTCTTGTGACTGATGTTTTGTTCTACCTTTTTATCCCGATTTTGACCAAACGTATATTATTTGAAAGGTATTTCTTTTTAGCCGTTTTGCAGATTTACAGATTTTTAAATTTTTTCCTTTATTTTGAGTAAATTGCATTTAAAGTTGCTACTAACACATACATAAAATTATACAATGCCATGTGTGTGTTTATTAAATTTGTTAATGTGTTTGTAATAAAAATGAGTTGTTTTTGCGTGGATTTGTGAATTGGCTATAATTGATTAGCATACTTTTAGGGTCTTTATGTAATGAGAGCTGGAATCTGCTAGTTAAAATAATAACTTGAGGTTATTCTTTTCCGATCATTATAATTAATTTATATACACGTTTGGTTAATGAACTTTATAAATGAAAAGTTCATAAAACAAAAAAAAAAAAGACATTATCATTTTATAACCATCGAATGAATTAATGATTTGATAATAAAACAAGAGAATACATTCAAATACCCAGGAATAGTTCTACTACGATGATGCATGTATTAAGAGCAATAATATTTAACCCAGAATTGTTTATTGAGTACAAAAATCGCTGATAATGCGAAAGTGTTTTTTTTTTATGAAGGTGAATAAAGAAGATTTGTTCTTGTGGTTGTTGTTGTGATCCATTCATCATATTTTAGTAACTTTATGAGTCAGTTTAACACCTATTTTTTTTTTTTGGAGGCAACTGCAAGCGTACTTAAAATTATATAACTTTAAATTTTGTTTGGTTAAATTTATGAGCCACACTAAACTCATTATCATCTAAAGAAAATAAAAATAATTTTGTGGTTGAGGAACATAAATAACTTGTAGAAATTGTATGCGCCTGCATTTATTTTGTACACTGAACATTCATTAATAAAAACTAAAATATTCCCAAGTACAAGCAAGTGGCTGTATGACAGAGCATGAAGGTATCAATTCATTTAGAATTTAATTTTTGTTTTAATGAATTGATTTAAATTTGCTAAATCTTGATGAGAGTATTTAAAATTCACGCTGCTATTCATTTAATGATAAATAAATAAAGTCATTTTTTTTTAAATTATCTCATTTAATATCATCGGTATAATAGTCTTATATCTCTTTGCGATGAAGAGAACGTAATTTACATGAAAGGAAAGCATCCGAATTTTTGATTCTTTATGTCGACATTATTTATCTGCATATATCACGAGTTTCATGATTCTGCTTAATGGTATTGTCAAATGCGCATAACACGTTTACAAAATCTGGATTTCTGGAAAAGGTCTGTCTCAGATTATGAGAACTGTTTTTGAGGCACAGATTTTTGGAATAGGAAAAATATTTCAGATTCTCAAAATATTTCTTTATTTAAATAGTCCTCAATTCTAGGTACATTTCTATAGCAAAACTTTCAGGTATTATAATTTTTGTATAGAAATACATTCTCCGATTCTATAATTTTTCTTTAGGAAAACAATATCAGATTCTTTAAATGATAAACTTTTAAACTTTTTTGCCAACATTTTTCTATAGAAAAACCTATTTATCTATTTATCTATATGCATAAATAGTTAGATTCGAAGATATTTTCTATAAAAAGACGATTAGGAAACAATTATGTCCATTTTTAAATTTTTTATGATTTTTTTAGTTACTAAAATTTAGAAAAGTAACTTTTTGATTTGTTTTTCTTAATTGAAGTGCATTTGTTTGTATTTCAATCGTGCGTGGTAGAGAAGAAAAAAGCATATATTTTTCTAAAAGTCATAAATACTCTATCAGTTATTGTTATTAACAATTGTTACCTTAAAATTATTACTTTGTTTCTATATGAAGTTTTGCTATAAAGGAGGTCGTGCATACACTCGTACTTGCATTTTTTTGTTTTTGTTAATTTTATTTTTTTTAATAATAAACATCTAAAAACAAAATAGTGATAACTAGACCGGTTAATCTGAAATCAAAAAATTTTATAATCCTACGGAATAACTATATAATTTTATTAAAAATTTTAATAAACTTATATTCAGATAGCCACTATTGGACCATTTCATTGTCACATACGGATGTATAATCCCAGATAAAAATGTTCATGCTGATTTATTAAATGCGAAGAAAGTCGAGTAAACGAAAAATCTGATTTCGTACCGCCGCACTCCAATTTCAGCGAAACTATTATACATGAAAAAATTGACATCGAAGATAATTATAAGTAAGAATGACGCGTGCTGCTGATGTGAAACGATTTTCAATTAAACCCATATATTTAATGAAAAATATGGTTTCACATTTTGTAGCGTCACATTCCTACAAAGCTGAGCTTAAATATATAAAATCTATAAATAACACCATCCGTGATATCCTTTGAAATTTCGGAAAAATCATGTTGAACAAGAATTATTTTTACAACGTTGCTATCTACGTACAAAATATCTAAAAAAACAAGTAAGAAAATTATAATTGGTCTAGACCGACTATGCGATACCCTATACCATGCGTTTGGATTGTTGCTCTTAGATCCAACTAATTGGATATAGAAAATAGGTATACACCAAATTTGAGTGGCATTGTTATTATATTGTATTATTACTAATCTTTTTGGCTGCAGATATGAAAAAGTTCATATCGGATGCTATATTTATATAGGGACCAGGTCGAAAAATAGACTGATCCTGACCATATTTGGTAAAGTCACTTATATTTTGCAAAAACATAGACAAACCAAATTTGAGAAAAATCTGTGCAATATTTTTGTTTTTTGAAAGATTTAAGTGAAGATAGGGATGTAGCTTTTTATGGGGGCTATGACTAAGAATTTTTCTTTCGGTTTTAGTTTTGGACTAGTAGTAGTAGTAGTAGTAGTAGTAGTAAGAATTCTTTATTCAATAATGTTTTTTTTTTTTCAAATTACATTATGAAACTTAAAAGAATGTACGGCGTTGACTATGTCGTTAGCCGGAAAGAGATTTTATAAACATATATATGTATATAAATATTATGTTTTGTGTTGGTAAAAATTAAGTGTTGTATTTAATAATTAAGGTTTTTCTATACGCCAAAGCATTGATTAAATATTTAACTAGTTTTTCCCAATTATCTTCACCATTTAAAATTGTAATGAGCTCATTTTCTGATATTGTTATTTTTTGGAACAAATGTTGTCGAAAGTTATTTAATATAGGACACCTTCCAATGAAATGATGTAAATCTTCAATCTCCTTTTTATTACACAATGAACAATATTTAACAACTTTCCTCGAAAAATGAGAACCATTTAATTCTATTAGATCACATCGAGCCTTAAATATCCACATGATACTCGACTGATAATTGTTGCAGTGAAAATAATGGTGTGCCACTGAGGTATCTATTTTCTTGTAAATGGATTCTGTTTGACTTGCTCGAGTTAATCGACTTTGGTGATATTTATTTTCTAAACAATTTAAAAACAGTGCTTGGTTTTCATTCCATTCCCTTAAGGTAATATTTGTTGACCACGATATGTTGAACTCTACACCAATCGTATTTAAACATTTCACCCAGGATATATTATGTTCCAACACAAGTCTACTTAATTGATAAGGTAGACGAGAGTCTTGATAATGAAAGATGGTACGTTTTATGTATTGCATGTGAAGGTTTAGCATAAATAAATGGCCATCGTTCATTCCAGACTCGAGAAGTAGAGCGTAGTTGGGAGCGAATTTCGGAAAATTTAGAATGCGTTTTATGAAATATCTTTGGAGCTTATCCACTTCTTCAAAATGAGAATGCCCCGATACTTGTGCACCGTATGATTGTACTGACCTGCAAACAGAATTAAAAAGGTGCATTTTAGTTCCAAATGCGATATCTCTTTTACTTAAAAAGCTACTCTATGTTGAATTGAGGCAGGATTTCGCAACATTGTTCCTCTTTTCTACATGCCTTGTGAAGACACATTTTGGAGTTATAATCATACCAAGGTAACAATATTCCGAGACTATTTCAATTTCTCTTCCAAAGTATAACCATTTCTCATTGCTGGCCAAACGTCCGCCATTTTTAAATACCATTATTTTTGATTTTGCCAAATTTACTTCTAAATTCCAATAACTGCAGTAAGTTTCTAGATTGTTTATCATTTTCTATAGTACTTTAACATCATCTGATATCAACACTATATCATCCGCATATAAAAGCAACCTTACATTCATATTCCCAATGTAAAGTCCACCTCCAAGTTCTTCATGCAAGTCATTTATATACAGGGAGAAAAGCAAAGGGGACAGTAGACACCCTTGCTTAACTCCTGAAACAGTTTCAAATTTATCAGATAATTCTGTTCCATTCCAAACCGTGGAACAAGTGTTTAGGTATAAGTTTTCGATAAAACGAACCATTTTTGTTGATACACCTATGGCATGCAGTTTGAACATTAGGGACTTTCTTACAACTTTATCAAAGGCAGCAGTGAAGTCAACAAAAAACGCGTACACTTTTTTTTTTTTTTCAAACTTTAAATGAACTATTGTCGTTAGGTTATAAATATTATCTACTGTAGAATAGTCTTTTCTAAGTCCCGCTTGGTATTCGGTAATAATATTATGTTGATATACCCAGCTATACATCCTTTCCGCTATTACGCCCATTAAGATTTTGGCAATACAATTCATAAACGAAATGCCTCTATAATTGCATGGCTGGTTTATATCACCTTTTTTAAAAATTGGAAAGATTACGCTGGTTGTAAACGTTTCATCTACTTCCATGTTGTTAAATAGGGTATTGTATGCGTTTGTCATTTCTATAATAAGTTCATTTGGTGCGTTCTTAAAAAACTCGTACGGAATCCTATCTTCACCGGGGGCTTTGTTGAGTTTTGCTTTTGAGAGTACTTGATAAACTTCATTTACTTCTATATTTCGATCCAAAAAGTAATCTGTTTGATACAAGGCTGCATAAGGTACATCATTTGCTGTTTGAAGCGGATTTAGTAATGTAACGAAATAGTTTTGAAATTCGAATGTCGATATATTGGGTAGTTCATGAAAATCTTTATTTCTAATTTCATTCGCTAATTTCCACCATGATTTACTTCATTTAGTTTAAACTCCAGCTCTCTATAGTATTTCTCTTTTCTTTCTTTTCATATGCTTTTAAACATTTGATTTGCCTTCAGATACTTGTTTTTAGTTTCATGATCCATATTTTCTTTATAATCTTTCAGTAGCTCAAATGAATGATTTCCCGCTTTAGAACATTTCCAGTCAAACCATTTGTTTATTGACGTGAAAACTTTGTTAGATGTATTATTTTTCTTTGCAGATTGGTATATTACGTTAATAACGTCCTTTAGTTCAAGCTCATCCTTTTGTTCTTTCATTATCATTTAGTTAGTAAGTACTTTTTGGTTGTATTGTGCGCCCATTTCATCTTTCCATTGTAGTTTAGGTAGTAGTTGTTGCGGTTTAGTGAGATTATTTTGGATTGTTAATTTTAAGTCTAAACATACTGGCATATGATCAGACCATATTTGGTCACAAACAGTAAAACTATTTACCATTCCGATAATGTCTTGGGAAACAGCGCATATGTCATTTACAGACTGTCCACACGTTCCTATAAACGTTAAGTTACCTTCTTCATCGCCCTTAATCGCCCCGTTTAAAACTATTAGACCATAATCTCCACAGAACTCCATCAATTTCTCTCCCTGGTTATTATGCACCAGATCTTTTGATTTCCTTGCACCAAGGAATGAAGAGCACGCGTTAACGCACCAGTCATCCACATCTTGTTGTAGTTCTCTAATACGCACATTAAGATCTCCAAGAATTACAGAATTTTTGTGATTGTTTTCACTAAAATGCTTTTCTAATACCTCAAACTCGTTTTTCCAATCAGCTCCTCTAATGTATTGAGGTAGTATTAAAATTTCCGAACCATTTGAATTAATTTTTATTGTGTCCACCCCGTTATGGAACATCTAATTGTCGATTGATTTATGCTTTTTTTTTATGCCATACATGCACCTCCCTATTGCTCTACCAAATCTACTATTTCGTACAGCTGGTTTCCAAAAGGTATTTAAGTTTGTGAAATATTTTTTAAATTGGTTAATTTTTTCTTCAATAATATGGGTTTCCAATAAAATTACAATATCAAAAGAATTAATGAAGTTGAAAAAATCGCATTGTATTTGTTTATTCTCTAAACCATTTACATATATTATATGAAAGTATTTTGATTTGTTTAAATTTAAGTACGTTTTCGGTTTTATCAATGCTTTGACTTATATTTGAAAAATTTTTATTAGTTTTGTTAATAAATTTTAGTTTTGTGAATTCATTTTTGTTAGTAGGCTGTTATAGTTAATATCAATTTCAGATGCATCATCACCATAGAGCTCCTTAAGTACACCCACAGCATCCTCCTTTTCGCATACTAGCATTTTGTTGATGTCCCAGCGAAGCCATTTGTCGTCTACTTTAATTATGTCATTACGCACCAGTATTCGTTTAGTTTTATCGTGATTTAAAATTTCCTTCTTCAGTTCTAACATAATCTTTTTAGTTTGTAGCCGGTCGCTGTTCAAGTCTTGCTCGATGTAAATGGGAATACCTGCCAAGTTCTTGGTGTGCTTTAATACCTCTAATACCATTTTTTCGGATTTTAATTCTGCCTTCACCGTCATCTTTTTTTCATCACTCTCGTATAGTTTTTTTGTTGATTCAATTTCTACTTTTGTTTTCATTTTTAAGCTGTTTTTAAAAACATCATCGACAGCTTTATAAAGCGACTTTTGTGAATTAATACCTTTTATTATAATGTTCTTTTTCTTAATAGAATCTTCAAGAAATATCATTCGACGGTTGATATTCGCTTTATCATCTTCTAACACTTGTATTCTTTCACGTAAAACTTGATCTTCAACTGAAATTTCATTCTGTTTATCAGATACACTATCAATTTTGTTGTTAATTTTATCAATATCTTCTTTAGTTGGTAATGATTTCAGTTTTTCATCCATAGTTTTTGCAATAGATCCTTGAATTAATGCCATTAGATCATCTACTGCCATTTTCCCCACAGTTTCCCTCCCCACTGACACTTCAGGCGACGTCTCTGAGTGAAATCGTTTCGAAGTATTAACCATATTCCACAAAAAAGGATTGCAAGTAAAGCTCTTCCAGTGATCAAGCTTTATTTATGTATTTATTTTACTGACGTTTGTTAATTTTTAACACACCACAGAGCACAGCTGGTGTAAAAGAGTAGTTTTGGACTACTGATTAATGGATGTAATAAACGCACATAAACCCGATTTGATCGATAGCTGTATGGTAATTTGGATCTTATTGAAATTTGAGTCGTTCTTATACGGGTCATTTGTATGGGGACTAGGTCTGAACATGCACCGATTTTCACCAATTTCAACGGCATTCGTCATATGACCGAAAAAAGCTAATTTACTAAATTTCATCAAAATATATTGATACTAGCTGAGTCCGGTCCGCGTTGCTGGCCCGAAGAAAACATCTGGATTTTATATTGCATCTAAATTTTAATACCGAGTGTCGGGCAAAAGTAAAGCACGATTTAATAATATTATGAATATGACTGAAAAAAAATATACGTTTTCTTGAATATTTTAACACCAGCGCCACCTACAGGTGAAAAACTTTGTCAGCAACTTTAGTTTTATGTACATAATACATGTTGCGAATTTGAGCTAAATTGAACCGTAAATAAATTTTTTGGGAAAATCTCGACCCCAGCGCCACCTATCAGGTACAAAAAAAAGTTATGCAAATCGGAGAACCAAAGGAACATATGGTATGAATACGAAGTCGCTAGCATTAGTGGTTCAACAGTTATTAGAGTACCAACATACGCACCAACGTTTTTATATATATTGATATTTGCGAGCTGTAGTTTGATTACAAGGTTTACACGGCAACACAGGCGGACGGACAGACAGATGGACGGACAAACTTATTATAGCCTGACAACATAGTACCACTATGGTATAATTGTTATTTTTAAAATGGTTGAAATTCCACATTTCCATTGAATGCTCCTACTTAATATAGTTCAACCTGAAATGTTTAGAGATATTTAATTTATTAAACAAAAGCATTCCTTTAAAGATCATTCTGATTGTGTGTGGTTATATTAGATGAGATAAAAACCGACTCATAACCATAAACATTAACTTAATGAGTACTATAATATAATATTCTTGCATCAAATATTTTAGAACTTCTGCTTTATCTTTGTACCAGGATGATTTTCAAAACGTGGTTAAAATGATTTTATTGATCATATTTTTTTATAATGTTCTCAACAAGAAAAAAAAATTGCTGTGTCGCAAATATATGTATGTTTTATTGTGAATGATGGCAATTAACAACTGATATACAGCGAGTGACAATACAATGGAAACTTTTAAGAATATATATTTTTTATGACTTGAACCAAAAAATTGGGTCATAAAATCAAAAAACTATTATCAATAAAAGAATTTATAAAAGAAAAAATATTAACAAAAAATAGCTTAACTTTAGAGAGAAATAACGAAACTAAAAAGAATATATTTTTAAGCTGTTGGCAAACCATTAGATATCTTAAATGTACAATAATTAAAAACTTTCTTATATTTTTCGTTTCAACACTTTGTTCGATATCCATTACTATTCAGTACTGCTTCCCAGCGCCGAGGCATGGAGTCATATACATATATCGTTGGTGATATCCATTGAAATTTTTTGACACTCTTAATTAACTGCCTCAATGAAATCTGTCGTTTTTGTGTAATTTCTTGTCCGTCTTTTTCGATTTATAATTTCTCATAGATTTTCTATTGGATTGAGATCTGGTGATTGGCCTGCCCATTCCAAAACCCTAACTGCATTATATTGTAGCCATTTGGTTACAACTTTGGAGCTGTGTTTTGGGTCATTGTCATGTTGGAATTTCCAGACCAAGCGCACATTTTCCTGCGCTTATGGATATATTACGTCTTCTAGAATTTGCCTGTATCCAAGTCCAACTAAAAGTATCTTTTACGACAAAAATGTGACCAATTCCTTGGCCCGAAAAGCAGCCACATACCAAGATGTTGCAATAATATTTGTTGACGTTGTACAAGCAATCTTCCATAATAGTCTCTTAAATTAAATTTGGACGCATATGAAAAGAGAACAGTATTCCAGTTCAGTCTTGACCAGTTAATGTGGTCTTTAGAAAAATTTATGTTAGCTAGACGATTTTTCTCTAATATGAGTGACCTTTTCACAGTACGATAATGGAGATCAGCCTAAACTGCCAGTCGGGAAACAGTTCGCGCATATTTTTTAATTTCAAATTGTTAATGACCTCTTCAGGTAGCATTTTTGGACATTTTTTAAACTCTCTTGTATTAAAATATACTGTCTTTGACTGGTTTTACGGGGTCTGCCACATTTAATGTTGAGTCATTTTTTAAATTTTGAATTTATTCATAAAATATTTTTCAAAAATTTTCTTTTGCTTTAACTCTTCACAAAACTTTATTCGTGCAATTATTTTGTAATAATTAATTATAAGATGAAAACATTAAAAAAATGCAATTGCGTTTTATAAACAGTTGAAAGAAAACGTCAGAAATTATAAGTATTAAAATAGCTTTTAAAATTTTATACGTTTTTTTTCATACCATCTTCTATGTATTATTATTGTTTTAATCAACTCCGGTATAGAAGTTAAAAGTTTCCATTTGGTTTGTTGTCGTTTGTCTAATTTTTTATTGCAATTTTTTTATCTCTCAATAGAGAACACACCAAAAATACATCATTTTAGCACTTAACTCGAAATTATTAAATAAAAATATTGGCAACTTCAGAATTTTGTAAAAGGTTCCAATGTACATATTGTCACACCCTGTGTGATTGTTACCTAAGAATATATTTTTTATGATTTATTAACAGTTACATTGTATCAAAATAAATAAATATAAATATTTATAATATATATTTATTTTTCAAATATTGAGGAAAAACAGCGCCTTCAATTATGAATGAATGCCTGAAAGAGACAGTATGAATTAATGAGGTGAAAACGGATTTTGGCGTCAGCCATAATTTATTTACACTAATTTTTGGTTTTCAATAACCGTTGGCCATTACTTGCCCAGCCATTTTGGTTTTTTGCTGCAGCCAAACTAAAAGAGAGAAAGAGAGCGATAATTTTTGTGTAGCATATTGAAATAATATACGCTCATTCAATTTTTAGGGTGACAATAATTATGGTTGTACAGAATTAAATTCATAATGCGTTAAAAAGGGTCAACATGGTTAGGGAGAGGTAAAGAGGAAGCGCTCTACGCTATGCTATGCTATGGTTGATTATGGTTCTATAGCAACTTCATTGCGTTTATATTCATCGTTGATTACACACCATAAATTCTAATTGGAAAGTTATAAAATTGTGTTTATATTGTATTGAAGTGGATTTTTTTTATTCTTAATGTTTCAGAAAGTTTACGCTTGGTGCGCTATACCCCTTTCAAGTGGTTGGTGTATTTGATATGTTCTATTCATACATTATTTCTTTTTCAAACATTTTAGAGTGCCCGGATGGTTTTGTTCGTACTAGCAACCACAAGATGACTCTGAATTAAAAAAAAGTTGTTCATACAAAGGACGGTGAAAAGGAAATAACTCAAATTAAACAAATTGATTTATTATATTAATATATTATTTTAATGTTGTTACCGATTTAATTTTATTTATTTGTTTATTTTAATTTTAATTTTTTACTTTGTTTTTGTGCAATGAAATGTTGCCTAACAACCAATAAAGGTGTCACAAAAATATAAAATACATCTGTGCATTGTTATAAATTGAAATTATTATTTAATTTTAATTTAATTGTTTTTTTTTTTAAATATAAATCGAAACATAGTAGTGTTTGTGGATATTTGACTTCAATTTCTCCAAATTGTAACTTTGTGGGAAAAGTCATATGAACAAATTCCATGACCTATAAATTCAACATGGCGTTGTTATTTTTTGTGCGGCTAATAAACTAATTACTGAGATAATGCATTGTGCTATCCACTGGACTATATGCTACAAATGGATGAGATCTACTATAAGAGTGAGTGTTGAGAAGAAAAACACGGTCTCTAAGTATGAGTTCACGTGTGTCAGCAGAACAGTTCCTATTGTAATATTTGTTGTTGTGGTTATTTTATTTACTTACACTATTTTAAAATAATTAAAAATAATTTAAATATAATTTTAAGTGGTATTACTTAACTATTAGAGTTAAATTGATTTTTCTGCCTCCTTATCCACTTTGTACCTCCAGTAAGTTTTTTAAACTTTGGGTGTTATTCAAACCTTAAACTAATGGATTTATACAATTTTTTCTTTCTCAATGTATCTTAAGACTTTGCCTGCATGAAAATTAACATGAATATTGTTAAGTACTGTTAAAAAAATCTAAGCTTTTTGAACGTCCTTAACATTATAAAGTTGATAAAATTCCATTCAAACTAGATGAAAAGTATCAGACTTGGTAAGAGCTTTTCGAAACTATTTAAATAATCACGAACAGAAAATAACTTAATGGGCCTTTGAGGTATTTATGTACAACAGATTGATTCTGCTGAAAAGAAATTTGGAATATGAATATCCAAATTATCCTTCAAGAGAGGCAATGAATGAAACACAGTTTATCAGTAAAGTTCGTCAAATGTGGACATACCAAGTAGGAAACAGGAAGTTTTGAAAAAAAATATTTTAAAAACTTATTTCACAATAATTGTATAGTATCACAATAATTAACAGTTATAGCTTCACAAATGTAAGAGAACTATTTTTAATTTAGACATTTTTACATCGAAAATTTTTTTAAAATTTATTTTAACAAATACAATATTCAAGAAAATCAGTTTCATCAACTTAAGGATGATAGACATGATTTTATTTTGAAATGAAAATAAGTAATATGGAGGCTAACAAATACATATTGTGACTTACAGTAAACGTTAAAATAAATAATACGACATTACCGGAGATATAAAATTATATTAAAATAAGACTGCAACATCTGAGATATTTATATTGCCCACTTACTGATGGTGACATCTTAAATTATATATATGCCCTACACTGCAGAGGGTATAAATATAAATTTGTTATACCGAGATATACCATGTAAATCCTATACACAACCTTCAGTTCGATAATGTTTATTTATTTAGATGAAATTTGATATATTTGGCTGATTCAATGTCCAGACTTACCTACAAATGTTTCCTCTGAGCTTAGCCTTTAATTACATCAGATGGCCGGTTTCGAGTTTGCATTTGTTGTTTGAATTAATAACAACTGAACTGAATAAGTTATTGATATTTACGAGTATTTCTTTAAACTTAAAATAAATGGGATGGTGTATTTGTTAGGAAAGCTCTGCGAAATCTTAAGAGCAATAGACATCAAAGGTTTTTTTTAATTCTTGTCCTCATGGAATTAATGGTCGTGGTACCTCGCATATAAAGTAGATATTTATTATAACATATTTGGAGAACTACCGTAGCGAAAAGCTTTGTGAATTTGAAATTTTATATGCGTTTGGTAGTAATAAATGTGTGAAATTAAGCCACAGATAGGCGGAATCGGATTGGTAGGCGTGGCACCTCCCATCAAAAGTAAATTTTTATCAGCATACACATTCTATTATCCAATCAAGAGTGCCTCAACTTTGTGTGAGTTAATTTTTCATAAATGTGCATAGTCGACCCAAAAATTGATATATAATAGGGCGTGGTGACTACCATACAAAGTATATTTTTTTTATATAAGCGACCGAACCCCGCCTCGCACTTACCCACCCCACCCGAACGAGGGAACACGCCCCCTTAACGTGGGGACCGCGTACACACCATGGTCCGAACCCTGGCTGATTCCAACAGCTGGCAAATAAATTGTGTGGTCGTATATCAGCTACAGATTTGGGCAATTCACAACAGGTGTTGTATCGTTGTATTTGTTGTATTTGTTTTTTGGTAATTTTCATTGACAAATCTGATACAACGATACAACTCCATATGCTATGTTTAATTAATGTTGTATATTGTATCATAACATATCAGTCCCAAGTGAATGACAGTTTTTATGAAAAAGAAAAAACAAATACAGTAAGCGAAGTAACTATATGAGCATAGACTGTTTTTACATGATTAATTCTCCATATTTTAATAATGCAACTAACAGTAAAATTTAAGTATGCAAAAATGTTGACGATTCTCTGCACATTGTTCTGTTAAATTATATTAGTAATTCGCTACCTCAATAGTACCGTTATCAGAAGGTGTTCTTAGTTATCACTTCATTGCCGATAGAAATAATTATATGTGCAAAATTAAAATTTTATTTTATTTCAATCCTAGTTAACAAGATACAGGAAAACAATCGTTACTTTTGGTAAGCTAATATTTAGTATGACCTCCTCTGTTAATTTGCACACTAGTTATCCATCGTGGCATTGAATCAATAAGGCGGCGTAGGATATCTTCGTCCAGTTCAGTCCATTCTTCTTTAATGGCAGCTCTAAGTGATCTTAAATTATCATACTGCCTTCCATTTTTGTAAACTGCATTGGACAATATGCCCCATAAATTTTCTATCGGATTTATATCCAGACTGACCGCAGGCCACTTCACTACGGATGTATTTCTCTATTCAAAAAATTGTTTTGTGTGTTTGGCATTGTGTATGGCTGCATTGTCCTGCTGAAATGCCCAACTATCGCCATAATTTGCACCTGCAAATTCAATTAACTCAGAATCAAGAAGTTCTACATATCACTCAGCATTCATTTTATCTGAAATAAAGCAAATGTTGCTCTTTCCACGATACCCAAATTCGGTCCACAACATAACCGACCCTCCTTGAAAGTTGCGTGCGCATCGTGTTTGACGGGGAAGCCTTTGGTCTTGCCAACTCATTTGGCAACAATCAAGGATCTAAATTACATTTTTTCTCATCTGAACAAATAACGGATTTCTACACATCGTCCCAAAATTTGTGTGCTTTTGCGAATTCCATTCTAGTAACTTTTTAATTCTTCGATAGTTTTGGTTTGGGCAATCGTTTTCGATATAGATGTTCACTGGTGCTTAATATTTGTTGAACTCTTTTTTTGGTTATATTTAGACCCAATTGATGCTTTATCTATACAGCACTCTTGCTATATGAAACAGCTAAGGGCCGAATTTACCTTTTACCTCTATCGTTAACAGTTGGCTTGCGACCACTTCGTTTGGTACCTCCATAATTCATGGGATTTTTCTGGAAGTTTGTTATCGTATTTCTATGTCCCTTAATCGTCTCCGATATTGTTTCAATATTTGAGCCAGCTTCATAAAAATTTTACATTTTAATCTGATTCACTCAATGTACACCCACGAGGCATATTTCTCTATATCAAATGGTAGAATTATAAAAACTCGTTTTAATTAACATAAAATCATTGTATTTTAGAACAACTTCTGATAACGGAACTATTGAGAGAGCGAATTACTAATATAATTTAACACAACAATGTGCAGAGAATCGTTAACATTTTTGCATACTTAAATTTTACCGGTAGTTGCATTATAAAAATATGGGGAGTTAAACATGTAAAAACAGTCTATGCACAGTCTATGTACATACAATTTTAACAGCATAAATAATTTAAAATAAAAAATGGCAAATAATGCAAATAACGCAAATACATCGGTAAGTTTTTTTATATAAAAATAAATGTTTATATTTTTAGTATGTATTTTCTCTTTCAGTCTCAACCAAAACATTTAAATTTTTTTTTTATTTCAAATTAAAATGGAAGAGGTACGTGACTAAAACTCCAGGGTATATCTTATGACCAAAAAGCAAACACCGACATGTGCTTTCTCTTTATGAAATAACAGAAGCGACGAAGCGACCTTTCCTCGTTGGATCGATAATTATTAAAGAAAGTGTTGTACATAACATCACATTACTGTTTACAACAAATGATTGTATTGTGTATTTTAATACAAAATACAACATACAACACCTGTTGTGAATTGCCCAACTATGTCATCAGCTGATATTAGGAATAGACAAACTTAAAAAACGTAAAGAGCTATTCAATTATATCGCGCTTTACTTTCAATACATTATAATTTAAATCAACGAAATTGTGTAACACATAATCATGGCAAATTCTGCGAAAAGGATAACAACTAGCATAATTAGTCCTAAAATAGTCCAAATGAAGCGGATTAAAATGTCTTGTTAATCTACAAGACATGTTAAAATTTAAATTTGATAAAAGAAACTCCGAGTCAACGTCACCATTCGCAAGGTTGAAAACAAAGGTAACACTCAACATGGTCTTCCTACTCTCAAGAGTTGGAAGTCTGATAAGCTTTAGTCTATTAGTATATGATGGTAAGTCATCATAACTCCAACCTAAACCACGTAGACAGAATGGCAAAAAACTTTCTCTGCACAGACTCAAATGCATTGAGGTGAACCTGTTAATATGGATTCCATATTATTGATGCATATTCCAAAATTGGCCTTACAAGTGCTGTATAAAGCTGTTTAGTAACATATGGATCCGAAAACTACTTAGCCCATATTTTAACGAAACCAAGAATATAACTATAACTTGCCTTATTAACAATCATACTTATATGATCAATGAAGTCAAGTTTCCTATCCACAATTTCACCAAGATTCAGAAATGTTTGAACGATATATAGTATATATATTATCATTTAGCTAGAGGTCATATATTACTAATGTCATAGCGAACATTTTGTTATTCATGTAAACAAAATATTTTAAATAAACGCACCAATATATACTAAGGCGAAACAACGTTCGACGGAATTTTCGAGTATTATAATAATCTATAATAATCTATGCTATAGCAATATAATGGTATGTTCACACGGAAAGCAAGATTCGCTTTTCGCTGTCTCATTCACGGTTCGCGCCCGAATCATGATTGAATCTACATGATTCGCCATACAAAATTTTGAGAGCGAATCTACTGGGTTCAAAGCGAACCTAGTAGTGAACCTAGAAACATTGAGTGTCATCTCCAATTTTGATAAGAAATTATCGCTAGTTTATCTGAACTAACTGTCAAAAATACATAAACAAAGAAAAAAACAAAAAATTAATTTGTGCAATAAAATAAATAGAAACATTTATCAAATAAAAAGTATATATTTACATATAGTATATATTCAAATAAAAATGGAAAAAATGAAATAGTGAAACGTTAAGTGTAGAAGGATGTCTTCAAATATTTGCACAAAAAATATAAACGTCAAAATGAAACAAGAACACTCGTCTGAATACCAAGGTTCACAATCATGATTCAGAGAGCGAATCAAATGGTTTATTTTGCCATCTGAACATGCTATAATAATCGATTCAATCAAACTCTTCAAAAAACTTATAAAGTTTTTTAAATAATAAAGAATAGAAAATTTCATAGTTCCACCCTGAATAGTTTCAAAGTTAACATTATCATTGACAAAAAGTGTTAAGTAGTTATCATAAAAAAATCATTATAATTAAAAGTTGAATGGTTTGAATTTTAATTAGGAATTCTTTCTTGGACCAAACAACTAGTTCTAATGAACAGGGAGATTTAAATACGTAAACAATTTCCATTAGAAATTCTATGAACGCTAATTTCTGAAAATAGATTTTCATGAATCAGTTATTATTATTTTAATTTTTTTTCAAACCTGCTCAAATCAATAGTTCTACAAAAGTTGACATATATGAATTATATCTGAAAGTATTGACATAAAATATAGAAAATTTTGATCTTAGAAAAGGAATTTATATAACATTTTCAATAAACTTGTTTGTCTTTATAGTTTTTGAGTAAATTTAATTTATGTTAATGCTTGTGAAGCAACTTTATTGAATTTTGTAAGAATTAATGTAACTTTTGAATTTTAAACCAATAAAATTTCAATGCCATAAAAAATTCTGTTCCCAAACGTTTCTCATAAAAAAATTCTTTAAATTTACAAAAAAAAAAAAAAAAAAAATAAGCAACAATATGCCAAGCAATGCGTATCACTCTCAAATCTAATTACAAGTCGTTACAAACTAATTATAAATTCCAAAGTAATAAAATTTCAAAATAAAACAAATGAATACAAAAACGAACGAAAACAACAAGAGCAAAAATAAACTTCATGAAGAAAATAAAAGAGTTAAGGACGAACTGAAAAAAAAACAGGACAACAATTTCATTTAGAAAATTTTAATTACATTTAATACAATATAACTCACTCATACTCTCTC
Source organism: Cordilura impudica (assembly GCA_963682025.1). Lineage (NCBI taxonomy): Eukaryota > Metazoa > Arthropoda > Insecta > Diptera > Scathophagidae > Cordilura > Cordilura impudica. Next base: position 198,126,550 of record OY821517.1, on the reverse strand, counting down.
ACTTACTCATACCTCGCATACGTACTTACAAGATTTTGTTTTGTTGTTCAAAAACAGGACATCGATAATAAAAACTGCAAACTAAATAATGTTTAGAAGCGTAATGGTTATTTTAAGTTGGTTGGCTGACTGACTGACAGGCTGCCTTGTTGGTTGGTTAAAAACAATATATTACATAATATTTAATTTTGTTTGTTTTAACAAACAACAACACTAAAGAGCAGATCCTTGAATGGATGAATTCCTTAATAAAGATTTAAAACACGCACACATAAAACTGATTTCATATGGCTGCTGATTCACACAGAAAAAAGATTGGTTGGAATTCGGTTGCAACTAGAAAATTTTGTAATACGAATTTTCATTGTAATTCTTTAATTTTTAAAAATACAACATATATTCTCTTATAGCTGCCGTATAAATACAATTTATTTAAATTTAGGGTATCTATAACGACAAAATTAGTTCAGTTTACCAATCATATTCTTTATACAAATTTCTAACCTAATTTAATTTAAGCAACCTAATAAAGCAGAGAATAACATGCTTAAATCCTAATTATTGGCGACTGTAACTACTAATTCAATTATACCAACATATTTCAAACAGAAAATATTTTAACAGATTGTGTATCAAATAATTGGTTAGAGTACTACCTATAAAATTTGTATATAGAATTATTTTTCGGTTATAACAAAAGAAACACAAATTTTTAACACCTTTTGGCATTTCTAAACGAAGGAAAATTGCATGAATCAATTTCTTTTCTAAATACCAAAAAATATAAGAATATGATTAGCCAGACCAAATTCTTTGATTTATATTATATTTGTAAAAAAAAAATAAATAAAAAATAAATAAATAATCTATATATATAAAATTGAATGTGTGTTTGTTTATTTGTTTGTTTGTTTGTTTGTGTGTACCTTATAGGAGACCAAACCTCTGGACCGATCTTCCTGAAATTTTCACAGCATTTAACTGGGACTCTGGCATGATTAATAGGGTACTTTTTTTTGACCACGCCCACTTTTACGCCCACTTTTTTAAAATTATGTAATTGCTCCCATATAGTTTTTAACAGATTTACTTCAAATTGTATACACATTATACTCCAGGCGAGGTAGAAATAAACATTTCTTACGCCACGCCCCCTTTCACGCCCCTTTTCACGCCAAATTTTGTTTGACAGTTTTAAACTTTTTTTTCTCTGTACAAATTTGTTTCTTCCAACGGATTTTTTTATTTGGTAGTATATTGCTCTTAATACTGTTAACGTCGCCAAATAACTATGAACCACGCCCATTTCACCGCCCCCTTTTTTTTTACTTATACCACTAACAATGTTTGCTATACAAAATAATTTTTTTGTAATATGTATTTATCTAAAGTTTTATACACTTTTTATCTACAGGTAAGGTAGCCATACATTTTTTTATTACCAAGTCCCCCTTTTTCGCCCCATTTTACCTTAAATCATAATTAATCTGCTTTCAATCTATCTATATATATAAAAATGAATGTGTGTTTGTTTGTGCTTTATAGGAGGCCAAACCAAAGAACCGATCTTCCTGAAATTTTCAGAGCGTGTTACTGTGACTCTGGAAGGAATAGAAATACATACAAGAATAGAATAGAAATACATACAAGAAGAAAAGTGGGCGGGACCACGCCCCTTTTTAGAAAAATAAAAAATCGTAATATCTTCTAAACTACTGGAAGGATCGTCATGAAATTTTCACAAAAGGATATTTTTGCGAAATAATAAGACCTTAGCTATATAAAGTTGTTAGTGGGCAAAGGGGCGTGGCGCATATATAAAAACGTTGATGCATTTGATTGTAACGAATGATCTCCGGAACCATAAGAGCTGTCGAGGTAGGATTTCTAGCATAGGTTCGGTTCGAGCTCTTCTGTGTTTTTTTTTTAGTTTTAACCCTCTAGCTGGCGTTGGGGTCAAGTTAAAAACAAAAATTTTTACTTTCAGCGCGATTTGACTGCAATTCAGAATGAACGTATGTTTCGTCATAAGAAATTTTTGTATGTATAAATGGACCCGATAGGTGGCGCTGGGTAAAGTTATTTCGAATATTCTTATTTATGGTGTGATTTTAATGAAACTAAGAATGTACATATATGTATGTTAGAAACATTTTTTTATTGGACCCGGTAGATGGCGCTGTCGTTCGAAAAATAATGAGTTGTCAAATTTATATAAATTTTAATAAATAAACTCACCAACGTTTTTATATATAAATATTCTAACGAAAAAGAAGGAAAAAGCCGCTACATTATTGCATGGTGGCCGCACAGCTCATTCAGCACTCAAATCACCGTTAAACGTACAAAAAAATGAGAATGCCGTCTGTAATATCAAAAAACATTCCGGTATGGCAAAAGTTCAGTATTTTTATTTGGGATGAATGTACCATGGCTCACAAACATTGTGATTTGATTTGATAAAAGATTTGAAAGGCAATGAAAGATTTTTTGGTGAAGCTCTCATTTTATTATCTGGAGATCTTCGTCACACATTTTATATAGGTATATACAGATTCTAACTAAAATAAAAATTCATTGAGGGCAAAGCAACGTTTGCCGGGTCCAGCTAGTAATAAATAAAATGTAATAAAGAAAACTTTTATATAAAAAATTTAATATTAAATTCAAAATCCATCATAACGTGTAAAAAAGTGTCAAATTATTAAAAAAAAAAAAATTGATTTTTGAATGGTGTACAAGAATTATTTGTTATTCTGCAAATGTGGATATGTATAGATACTCAGAACACATTTGAGCAGATGTAAAGGTACTTAGTTCTCAATTGCCATATTCCAACTAATTAATACTTCCATTCGTAATTATCAGGCTTTTATTGCGGGAGAAACTTATACGAAAAATCTCTCACGCCTGCATTGCGGGAGAAACTTATACGAAAAATCTCTCACGCCTGCATTAAGTAACCTAAAATCTGGTTTTCTGGTTGTCATCAGGTGTGTTTAACTGCAATGTTTTATAATCGAATAAAATCAAGTCTACATATGAATAGTTTTAAGTTGTGTTCAAGGATCGGACCAGCACCAAGATTAATTCATGATGATAACCACAGCTTTAATTTTCCGGTTAGAATGTCACAAAAGCAGTCGTTATTGCAAAGTTGATTAATTGCACGAGGAGATTATTACAGGCTTGGGTAAGTAATGAGTTTGTGCTGATGTACTTGATCTGGATAGACTTTTTGTAATGTCGACGTAAGACACAGAATCACTTTTCCATCACTTGTAGGGAAACAACAGATCACAAAAATAAATGTGCTAATTGACATACATACAGAGTACATCTTATAGGACATACGAACAGCTACTTAAATTTGTAACAAGTAAGAAAATTATAGTCGGTCTAGACCGACTATATGATACCATATACCCTATCTCATTACCCCAACTAACTGGACATAGAAAATAAGCATAAGCCAAATATGAGTGGGATTTTCATTAATTTTTTTGGCTGCAGATATGAAAAAGTTCATATCGGATGCTATACCTATATGGGGACTAGGCCCAAAAATGGACCGATCTTGACTATGTTTGGTAAAGTCTCTTGTATTTTGCAAAAATATATACAAACCTTATTTTAGAAGAATCAGTGCAATATTTTTGTTTTTTGATAGATTTAAGTGTAGATCGGGAAGCATTTCTATATGGGGCCTATGACTAAGAGTTGTCCCATAGGGATTATTTTTGGCCTACTGATTAATGGATATAATAAATACAAACAAACCCAATTTAACTAAGATTTATATGATAATTTGGATCTTATGGCAATTTATGTCGATTTCATAGGGGTCATTTGTTTGGGGGCTATGTCTAAACATGGGCCGATTCTCACCAATTTCAGTAGCGTTCATCCTATGGCCGATAAAAGCTTATATACCAAATTTCCTCAAAATATATTCATATTTGCGACCTGCAGTTTGATTACAAGCTTTACATGGACACACAGACGGACGGACGGACGGACATCGTTAAATCGAATCAGATAGTGATTCTGATTCGATCGGCATAATAAAAGGTGGGTCTAGGTCAAATATTTTTGGTTGTTACAAACAGCAGCACAAAGTCATTATACCCAAACCACATAGTGGTATAGGGTATAAAAACAGTGCATTTTAAGGCCTAGGCCAAATATTACTATTCCATATTAGTTCGGTTTAAATAGCAATACTAGAAACCTCCTATGCATTTGAATTGAGTTTGCAACGATTTGACATTGGTATGCAAATAACCAATATAGAACCTTTTTCAGCCATAGTGCCCACAGTTTCCCCAAATGTGTAAAATATTGAATGTAATGTGCATAATATTTTTCAGTAATTTTGTATCCCAATTTTGTATCCCATATTATATAGTATTCACTGGATATGCATATGTATCGCCAGGTAACAATGTCAATTAATAACATTACCTTATGATCTAACCATTTTTTTTAAACTAAAATCAAATTATAAACGAACACAGAATTAATAATATTACTTTTTATTAATAATAATAAAAACAATAACAATAATAATATATTTCTTTATAATAATATTTTTTTTTTAGAAATGTTAGCAGACAATTTAAATATGCGGATATTGTATAATATATATCAACAATATATTTCAATTCAACTCTTTTATAGCATGGAATTTCAGTGAAGGCAGGGATAATAATTTAACTTTTTTTGTCAAATGTAAAATGTATAAATTATTAAAAATAAATATTAAGTAATAATAATTTTTGACTTTATATCTATGTATTAGTAAAAATCTCGATTCGTGGTTGTAACAATCAATAATTAAAATTAGTGTTTCCAGTGTATCAACTAAATATCACAATGCACACAATCGAATTTATATATCTATAATATTAATAGACTAGGCGATATTTTATTCTACCGTTTTGTCCCGCCTTTATATTATTTGAAGGCTTTTAGCTGTTACCCAGATTTACAGATTTTTAAATTTTTTCCTTTATTTTGAGTAAATTGCATTTAAAGTTCCCTGTCGGACAATGAGTAGCTGACTACAAAAATGGCCAACTTTAAGTTAACTTTTTTGGACTAATTTTAAGCAATCTACTACGCAATGCAAAATTTGCGTTTATCAAAGTGTACATATATCCTGTACATTACATTTTTTGTTTTTGGTTAGTCGTTGTACACGTGTGTTCTTTATTTGATTTTCCCCTTCTGTTTGAAATTTTTCTTTTGAAAGAGGCCAAAGCTGATAAAGTAAAGTGCCTTTATTCAGTAAGTGACGTCGGTTGAGCCGTCAAAATAAAGTGCATTTGCGTATGCATATTTTAGTTCTTATATTTATCTACATAGATATGCATTCACAACTCAAGGATTGCAATAGATAATCTAAAAATAAGTCGAAATTTTACATGAGTAGGTAAAAATCCTATTATTTTAGGAGTTGAATTTATAGTATATTATATAATCAATAATATTATCCAATTAATTAACTTAAAGTAATCGTAGTGTTGAAATGTATTTTCGTTATACTACGTCCTGTCGCACAGATGTATGTATGTAAAATATTGTTGTAAAATTAAGACATACATATTTTAGTTCCTTTTTATCTACATACTTAATTTTTAAATTAAAATTATTTTAAATATGTTCTTATTAAATATCGGTTTCATTCAACTTCATGGAGCCGCCTGTCTGTTGACGCCGTCGACTTCAGTTAACAGCTTAGACTTTTGATTTGTAAATATTCTCGCGCGTGGTATCGAAGTGTTTTTTAAATATATAATTTTTCCATATAAAAGATTTGAACTATGGGTTAAAGTTAAAATAAAATTATTTATGTAAAATAATAAAAAAAAAATATTATTGTGCATACATACATAATTTGCGTTAAAATATTTAGATGTTGCTTCCACAAATTATTCGTTGTAAGATTGGCTTACAACCAATTGCACCATATAAGTAATAACAATAAAATTAATAATTATTCTATTTAGTTCGTAATTTTTACAACTTGTAATAATAAATTATGTCACAGATAAGAAGCAAACGGGGCCATGCCCAAATTGTTCCAAACATTCTGAAGAAAATTTTCAGCATATAAAGAGTGAGATTCGATTTATAAAAAATTACCAAACTATAAATCAACCAATATGTTTCACACTTTCAGATACAATACAAAATCTACAAGGTAATTATTTTTTAATAAAATTATCTTTCATTATTTTATATATATCCTTTTACAGAAATTATTGTGAACCAAAACGATGTAATAATGAAGGCCTTGGATGAGCAAAAAGTTTTAACAGAAAGGCTTCTATGCCAAGAAGTAACTAAGAAAAATTTACGCCCTACATTCCCTATCGAAAATATAAATTTTTTAAATGAACTAAATAGCACTATTAGCGAAGACAATCGGGAAACTTATGTAAGTTTTCTGATTGAATACCCAAATGTATTATATGAATATACTTATATAATTTCTTTATTACTTTCTGCAGATAAATACAATAAAGTCACTATTGAAGGGGGAGCCTACCGAAAACTTTAACAGAAATAATGTCAATAAATTTGTGCATGGACATACATTTTGATGGAATTCATGGTCAAAAAAAAAGGTTAAAAGACTTTGAGGTTTTCTAAAAATATATGTATATATGTATATAATACAATATTTTTGTATATTTATGTAATTATGTACATACAAATGTACATAATAGTCAATTTTTATATAATTTTTTGAAAAGAGTTCCTTTAATTTTTCCTAATAGTGCAGTTTATTTTATAAAATTATCTTTTTTTTTAAATTACAGCAAAACATATTTAAAATTTGTTTGTATTTCAAAACAATTAAAAAAATAATGCAGTTTTTTTTGTATATCTATGTGAATTTTTATATAATTTTTTTTTACATAATAGTGGTTTTAAATAAATTATTATTTTCCAAAAATTACAACAAAACATATTAAAACTTTTTAATAAATTATTTTATTTCGAATAACAAATATGAGAGCTAACTGATTAATAGTAATGTAGTTTGCAGCTAGCTACAAAAAGTTATTTTTCAGCTAACGTGTAAACAGTACACTTCTAGTTGACTTAAAAAAAACCTACTTATAGCCAACGGAAAAGCAGTTAGGTTACAGCTAGCTACAAAACGTTAACTAGAAGCTAACCTTAAAGTTAGTTGGAAAGTAATGCAGAGTCGGACAATTGACTACCGCCTAGTACATCGCAATGTTAAAATAGTTAGTTGCGTCCATTTAAAAGCAATCCAAGTGTCAGTCAGCACTAGTTGCAAAATAGTTAGCTTCAAGTTAATTTATAGTTAACTCAGCTTCCGACAGGGTTGCTACTAACACATACATAAAATTATACATATGCTATGTGTGTGTTTATTAAATTTGTTAATGTGTTTGTTAATGAGTTTGTCATCTTCATTCACAATAATAATAAACCAAAAAAGTGTTGGTTTGTGAATTGACTAAGTTGAAAGTTGCCTAGAAATTGCACTCGAATTTCGAGCGCTGGAATCTGCTAGTAATATTAATTGCTTTTACCATTGAACAGTCATATATCTATATATATAAAATTGAATGTGTGTTTGTTTATTTGTTTGTTTGTTTGTTTGTGTGTACCTTATAGGAGACCAAACCTCTGGACCGATCTTCCTGAAATTTTCACAGCATTTAACTGGGACTCTGGCATGATTAATAGGGTACTTTTTTTTGACCACGCCCACTTTTACGCCCACTTTTTTAAAATTATGTAATTGCTCCCATATAGTTTTTAACAGATTTACTTCAAATTGTATACACATTATACTCCAGGCGAGGTAGAAATAAACATTTCTTACGCCACGCCCCCTTTCACGCCCCTTTTCACGCCAAATTTTGTTTGAAAGTTTTAAACTTTTTTTTCTCTGTACAAATTTGTTCCTTCCAACGGATTTTTTTTATTTGGTAGTATATTGCTCTTAATACTGTTAACGTCGCCAAATAACTATGAACCACGCCCATTTCACCGCCCCCTTTTTTTTACTTATACCACTAACAATGTTTGCTATACAAAATAATTTTTTTGTAATATGTATTTATCTAAAGTTTTATACACTTTTTATCTACAGGTAAGGTAGCCATACATTTTTTTATTACCAAGTCCCCCTTTTTCGCCCCATTTTACCATAAATCATAATTAATCTGCTTTCAATCTATCTATATATATAAAAATGAATGTGTGTTTGTTTGTGCTTTATAGGAGGCCAAACCAAAGAACCGATCTTCCTGAAATTTTCAGAGCGTGTTACTGTGACTCTGGAAGGAATAATATGCTATATAAATTTTTGATTGGACAAAGGGGCGGTGCCACGCCCATATAACCCAAAATTTGAAAAAGTCATATCACGGGGATTTTTTTACCTACAGCAGTCATATTTGGTACATATGGTTAGCATGAATAGAAATACATACAAGAAGAAAAGTGGGCGGGACCACGCCCCTTTTTAGAAAAATAAAAAATCGTAATATCTTCTAAACTACTGGAAGGATCGTCATGAAATTTTCACAAAAGGATATTTTTGCGAAATAATAAGACCTTAGCTATATAAAGTTGTTAGTGGGCAAAGGGGCGTGGCGCATATATAAAAACGTTGATGCATTTGATTGTAACGAATGATCTCCGGAACCATAAGAGCTGTCGAGGTAGGATTTCCAGCATAGGTTCGGTTCGAGCTCTTCTGTGTTTTTTTTTTTAGTTTTAACCCTCTAGCTGGCGTTGGGGTCAAGTTAAAAACAAAAATTTTTACTTTCAGCGCGATTTGACTGCAATTCAGAATGAACGTATGTTTCGTCATAAGAAATTTTTGTATGTATAAATGGACCCGATAGGTGGCGCTGGGTAAAGTTATTTCGAATATTGTTATTTATGGTGTGATTTTAATGAAACTAAGAATGTACATATATGTATGTTAGAAACATTTTTTTATTGGACCCGGTAGATGGCGCTGTCGTTCGAAAAATAATGAGTTGTCAAATTTATATAAATTTTAATAAATAAACTCACCAACGTTTTTATATATAAATATTCTAACGAAAAAGAAGGAAAAAGCCGCTACATTATTGCATGGTGGCCGCACAGCTCATTTAGCACTCAAATCACCGTTAAACGTACAAAAAAATGAGAATGCCGTCTGTAATATCAAAAAACATTCCGGTATGGCAAAAGTTCTGCAAAAATGCAGTATTTTTATTTGGGATGAATGTACCATGGCTCACAAACATTGTGATTTGATTTGATAAAAGATTTGAAAGGCAATGAAAGATTTTTTGGTGAAGCTCTCATTTTATTATCTGGAGATCTTCGTCACACATTTTATATAGGTATATACAGATTCTAACTAAAATAAAAATTCATTGAGGGCAAAGCAACGTTTGCCGGGTCCAGCTAGTATTATATAATTTAGTAATTACAACAGAAAAATGTGATAGTACTACTAAAATTCGGATGGCAACAAATTCGGTTGCAACAACGAATCCGTTTTCTGTGTGTTTGCTTGTCAGCTGAATTGCGATGAAGGAATAACCGAATTTTGTGTTGATTATGATCACAATTTTGTTTTTTAACATTTCATTGAAATAGAAAATGGATAGTTGCTTTTAAATTTTAGTTGAAAGAAGAAACATAAAAAAAAACTGTTGATAAACTTTAGAACAATTCGCCTAATGAGTTTTGGTTTCTGTGTGTAGAGATGAAACCGAAAATTTTTTTTTGGCGATAATCACATTGTTAAGTTACAGCAACGCAGAATATTTGGTTATCACGTAGCACGTGACCGCATCCATCACGTGTTTAACGTGACAACTCATTTGACTACTGTCAAAAAAGTTTTAGTGTATTTAAAAAAATAAAGTAAATACAATAGTTTACAGTTCGTCAATTTGTAAATTTTCAACCATTATATCCTGTTGTTGTCTTATTGTAAAATAAAATAAAAGTTCAATAAATGCCTGCAATTATGGACAAAAAACTAATAGAAGAAATAATATATATAATGTTTTGTATGCGCGAAAATATAAAAATACTGACCGGGGAGAAAATAAGTTTCTAACGATTGCTGTTTAACTTCACGCATTGAAAGCACCAAATGCGGTCGTTCTTGCTTCAAATCAATGTGAACCATCGATGTAAAAACTGTCGCCATGACCTTGTTAGCCGACAGATCTACGTTGGCCTTCTTTAGTGTCGTTAAGCTGGAAAAGTTCACTGCTTTATATGTTCCTTGATTTCTGGTGTAGTGTGATGGATCGTCTACGTTTATGACATGACTCACAAAGTACTTCAGTTGCGCATATAGTCGAGCGTGGGAAAATGTGTCTAAATATATGTACATGTAGGTTATTATGTACCCACTCAGTTGAGATGCCAACAGCTTCAGCTCACCTCATACACTTTCATTCTATTGTCATCCAATATCATTCCACTGATTTTTTCGAATATTTCTGGAGTGACGTCTTGTTTTGGGTGAACTGAATGTTCGGCGCCACTTGTGCTGCTAAGGCCACAAAGGAGTTCAGTAACCACTTCATAATCATTAAAGTTGATAACGCAGAGTCCCAGTAGTATTTATGAAGACTTTCTTTGCTCTCGCTAATGGTCTTTTCCGCATAAAATAATGTTTCAATTTTCGATTTTTGCACAAACGCGAACTAAATAACGTGGCTTGCTTAAAATTTTACAGTAGTCTATTAACATTTCGTAGTTGACAGGGTCAGTGTTAATATTCAATAACTATAAGGGAAATTCAATAGTTGTTAAACTGTCTTCGTACTAACATATATTTAGTAGGTTTAAATTCGTTCGCTTGATGACTTTCAGGTGATGTCGCGATTAAAAATTTCACAATTATAATTATTAAAATTTAATAAACTTAACGTTTATTAATGTTGCATATTAAGAGTAATAAAAACCTGAATATTTATCTTCGTGAATACACAAAGAGATAATCGTGTTCGAAATTTCAATTGAAGTCTGATTTTCTACTATTGTGTATTGTAATATTAGAATTCTATGAACAATTTGCTATTATATTATCTACACTAGTGAAAAAAAATTACAGTGGTTCAAAATTAATATTTCTCAACCAAAGTAGATTTTGTAAGATTAAAAAAAATCAGAAAAGTTTAGCTTTTCCGTGAAGGACCATGAACGCTCGTAATCATTTGAAAAGTGCATTTTGTTAAGACTGATAGGAATTAACGCGAAATCTGAAATTGATGCACAATTTTTAATAACATATTCAGACTCAGTACACTGAAATTTATTTAAAATTATGTAAATTTTACAGAATACGACTAACTGTCTATTACAAGTAGTAATGCCATTTACGATCAATGAAAGATTCATAAAATCTACAGACTTCGATTCTAGCAAACAATTTCTATCAACAAAGTGTTTTATCTTCAGATGTAATTGTTCCAAATTCAGCACACAATTACTTTAAGCCCCCTTTATTGCACATGATCCAATAAAAAGTTGGTCCATCAGTTTGTTCAGAAACTGGGATATATGTAGTATAGAAGACGGAAAAAGGATGGACAATCGAATATTTAGAGGCGGAAAAAAAATGTTGAAAAAACGTATTTACATCTAACCGTTTTTTAGTTGTTCTTCATATTTGCTCCATAGTTTCTATGAGAAGTATTTTATATCGTTGGATAGCTTTTTAACATAACATAATTGAAGAAAAAAGAACTATGGGTGTATATGTTAATTTAAGAATTTAAATTTTTATATTGATAAGATTAATGTACTCTTCAAAAAAAAAAAAAAAAAAAAAAAACACGATACCCATGTCACCTATGGTTTGGTCCAGAGTTGCACTCAGGATACTTTCCTTGTTAGTATTTTAAATTTCAAAAAATTTTTGCTAATAAAATTCTAAACATGCCATAATACTACAATAAAATATTAAAAACTTTCAAATAAATTTACGAGTGTGCCTTTCAAAAAAGTGTTTTTTAAATGACTTTCACGTTTTTTTAACAATATTTGTCAAGCTAGCACTCCGCATCATATTGGGGGCACATAAATGGGACTAAATTCAAATTGTGGGGAGTTTCGACGGCTCTTATTATGAAATGTTGCTCACAAATCGATAAAAAAATTGAAAATGTAAAATCTCTTATTTCAGACAATTAAAACGGTATTGAAATAATACGTTGCAATGTAAGTTTAAATTTACCTAACCACTAAAGACTAACACTGAAGGACTTATGTTTCTGCAGGCAGATTGCATGAGAACTCTTGACGTATATTAGCCATGTAAATGAAAGCAAGAGAAGTTATTGGCTTATATCTCCGGGATGACCAACTGAATAAATCATTCTTTAAAGCTCTGATCGCAAAGAAGTAGAAAAACCTTTTCCTATACCATGAGTTATACATACATCAAATCATTGTTTTTATTTTCCTCTAAAGTTAATTTTAAAATATTTTTCATTTACTTTATAGAAATCCCTTTTGGAAGACCTTTTTTCCTAAAGCTGTTGGAGGGTGGTAGAGAAAATTAAGTGGTAGTGCTAGTGGCTCAAGGCTTTCAGTTCTGTTCTTTTGTATTGTATCGTATCGTATCGTATCTTTGCCTTGTTGTATATTTTTGGTTTGGTATATTTTAACATAATGATTTCTACACGCAACTGGGGTTTCAATGTTTTATTTTGCAACTAACTAATATACACCCACTCTTGTAACTAATAGATGAAATCTGTATGTATGTATGTCTATATGTGCCTGTTTTTTTGTGTATGTGTGTGTATATATATATGGAGTGAACCTCCTCTGTTCTGTAGTCCGGGTTTTTTAGTTTGGCTCCTTGTTCGTTAACTTAACTTTGCCATCATCAGACATAAACAACACGCAATTTTAAAATGAGCATCACGCGCCTTTAGCTCAACTTGTGGTGGTTGTCGTTATTGTTGTTTTCGCAATGTTCATCACCCCAGAATGTTTTAAAATGTGGGTTAAGGCAATTGTAAGTGTTTGTGTTTTTACTTAAGGATAAAATATACAATCCTATAACATACTAAGTAATTTACAAACTTACATTCATAGATATGTACAAGTATGTACGCTTGGTTGGACCCAGCCCTTTGTGTTGTTCTACTTAGATCATGTTGTGATTTTTTCCATTTTCTTTTATTTATTTTTAAAAATTGATTACGTAAAGTCTTATATCCTTTTCGCAACAACGACAGACTCTTATTCTTGTTGGAGTTATTATGGATATTTGCATTTTGAATTATTTTAGTAAGTTTGAATGTAGTACTTTTGAAAAAAGAGTTGCCAACAATACACTAATTGTCTAATCAATAAGCAAATTAATTAATAATAATTTCTAAGTCGTATTAGTTTCTGATTCGATTAGTTAAATTCAAAATATTTGTAATCTGAGCTCTTCTTCATTTTCTTGACTTCGAATTCATATTATGGGCTTAAAATTGATCCAAATACTTTTAAATGTTCGATGTTAAACTCTGCGAGCGTGGCCAATGATTCTAAAAATCAGCGCAATTCAAAATCAGGCAATTTCTCTGGACCCCTAAATAATTTATTTTCTTATTATTTGTGAAACATGAGTGAGATCAAAATAATCTTAAGAAGCAAATTATCCAGAGTTTAGACCAGTGGAGAGATATTTTTTTTTTGCTTCATTCTTTATTTACAATTTACTTTACAATATTAAGGAAATTTGATAAAAATAAAAAGAAACTATTGATCCTCATTAAGATCAATAACACTATAAGTATATACGATAGTATATATATTTATTATTTTAACACTATGTACATATATATATATGTAATAAATTACATTTTTAAAAATAAAAAATTAAGTTCTGAATGCTAGATCAAGTACATGATGTCTATTTAGTCCTCTGCACCCAGAAAAAGAAATTTCCAACCGAATTGATTTAATTTTGAACCACAGTATTTTCGATTGCATCAACCGAACTTTAATAACAGCTAATTAATTTCTATACTGATAAAATTTTTACTGTTAAGGAAATAGAACCTCAATTCTAATCAACCCAAAATTCGGTTATTAACTTCATCGTAATTCGGTTGGCAAAACATTCAGTGGCCGAAATGAATCCGTTTTCTGTGTGTGACTTCTTCGTTTCCATCTAACAGCGATATGGCTAAAGGATTAACATGATCGCTTAATCTTTGTAAATATCGCTGGCTATAATTTCCTATTTCAGTTTTTACTTTCAGCATAAATGCTGTATCGTCCGCGTAAGTTGCAACGATTATCCCATTAACACAAGGCATGTCAGAGGAAAAATAGTATATAAGACTGGCACCAATATGCTTCCCTGAGGTATACCAGCTTCAATTTTGCGCAGAGTAGACATTTCATTGTTCACCTTAACAAAAAAAAGATCGTTAAGAACAAAGTAAAATGGAGCTGGAAGATATTTTTCATTTTGTACAGCAATCCCGCGTGCCAAACACGAACAAAAGCCTGCTGTATATCCAAAAATACAGTGGAGCAGTATTTTTTGTTTTCCAATGCATTAGTACTAATATTGACTATTCTATGACATTGCTCGTGGGTTCCGTGTTTATGGAAGCCAAACTGATATTTTCGGATTATGTTTTTGTTTTCTACAATTGGAAGCAATTTTCGAAGAAAAATCCTCTCGAAAATTTTTGAAAATATAACCAGTAAAGTTATTGGCCTATAAGAGCTAACTTTGTTTTTTGGTTTGTTTAGCGATCATTGAAATTTCGGCACACTTCCATTGAAAAGGAAAATGTCAAGAAAATAACTACTTTTTTCGGTAAAGGCTTTGTAACTAAGAATATTTATTTCAGAACTGACTTCAGTTGGAGTAATATGAATACTGAAATGGGAATTGAAGAGCATAAAAAAGGTGTCCCAAAATGTGGAAGATTTTAAACGGAGACTGATTATCTGTCTCTAAAAAGCGATGGACGGGTTTCTTGGATGGGTCTGTACGTTCACAAATAGGGATTAGAACTATAAAAGTTATCTTTTTTGTAAGCCTAAATTACAAAAAAATCAAAACTCTAGGTCCAATAAAATCCTTATAATTACATTTTATGTACGTCAAAATTTTTTCAATTTCACTCCCTGGTATTTACGACAAATAAGCATGCAGAGTAGAGTGTCCCAAGTTATGTGGGATAAACAATACATTGTTTTTATTTTTCTTACAAGCGGTTTAACTCAGGGGCAGTTATCTCTATGGCCAAAGGAGGAGTTCATCACAAAATATGTCTTTTGAGGTTTAATTGATACATCAATGCACTCTTATGAGAACCGAAAAAAGCAATTGATATTAATATTTTAACATATTTATTTTTATTTATATTTCGAATTTTGAAGATCAAGGTATTGATATAGAAATTCTTCAGTTTTTTCAAAATAAATTTTGAATTTGCAACCGTAAAAAAATCATCATTTGGAGAAATATTTATAGGGAATTTCGGATTAAATTGAAAGTGTTCATATTATTATTACCTTAAAATGAGAAAGTTGAAACTTTAAAATATTATCTTCAATTCTACTCATACTATTTCCCAAAAAATAATTGCTTGTTTATTTAAAAGCTTAAAATCGTATAAAATTCACATTAAATATTTAAAGGCTCATTTGAAGCACATGTGACAGGTGATAATGATTCAAATATATGCACGTACGTACGTACAATGGCAGGGCAGATTTAAAACTATGTGACATTCCTTATACTCGTATGTACTTAAACTGGTTCCTGGTTCAAGTAATCATACATATATACATGTATGTATTTGTATAATACATTTTGTATCTTCGTGTAGGTGTATATGATAAAACAACGCACATGTGAATTTTTGTTTTGTAAACAAAAAAAAAAAAAAAGAAAAACTGTCCCATTCTTGTTTCTAGACTCCAGTGAAATAAAAAAAATTAAAAAAATCATTTTACAGACATAAAATTCATGATTCTTCTGAGGAAAACGTATAAAATAACAAAATTTTTTGAAATATGGTGGCATTTCTAAAGCATCTTCAGTGAACGAAAAAATAACAGACTCTAATATGTAGATGGTACAATACGATATGTGTGTGTGAGTGTATGTGAGTATGTGTGCTCCATTTTTTCCACTTTTGAAAATATGAAATTCCGAGAAAACTTAAATAAGAAAATCAAGAATATACACACCGGAAGATCTTCGTTTCGCTTCAATCATTTTAGAAATGATTTACATGCACAAGTACAATTCTCCAATCTAACATTCTGTAGAGTAGGGTGCCACTTATTTTTCCATTTAAAGTATCAGTTTGACAGCAACTCAGTAATTCCCAAGTGTGTAAAATATTATTGGTTATGGTCTCCAAGGATCAAAAGGACACAGTTCTTTAGAAAACAAATATCCTTACAAATAAGAGATATTCTTACAGATGAAAATGATTTTTTAACAGTTGCCTTAATATCAGATTCATCAAATTGCCTCGAATTTATTTATTTCAATTTCAGAGATGTACATGATCTTGAAAAAAAATTATCAACTCTAAAAAATGTTCTCCTTATAAATATTTAGTAAAGTCGAATGCTGTATTTTATTATCAGAATTTCTTTTTCCTATTATAACTTTTTTCTATTTAGATTGTTTTCCACCTCCCCATCCATACACCCCTTGTTAAACTAAAGTACAAGGAAGCAAGAAAAAAAATATGTTAAGTTCGTTTTTTTTGTCTTACATTTTTCAAAGATAAACATAAAATACATTTGGCACAAACAAATACTACAATATAAATAATACATACATACAAAACAAAAACAAAAGAAAAAATGATACAAACATCTACTGGATATACTACGTTCATACATATAAATACTTGAATATAGAAAATAATAGAACATATTAAATACTGTGGACGACAGCCAAACACTTGTACATACATATGTATGCACATATACAATTTTCTATGATTCTAGTCGTCATTTCCCAAAGGACATTTTCATCATTGACAACAACGACATCATTGATAATTCAAATAACAATGAACAGGATGAGGTGGTAGTCTTGATATACATACATACTTACATACAACTACGGAGTACACAGCAATAGAAACAAATTTATTTTTTGCAGACGTACTAGAAAAAGTAATTTATAAATTCTATGATAAGAAGTTTTCATTTTATTATTTTGTTCTGTTTGCTCTGTTTGTCATTTTTGTTGTTATTGAATTTTAACAAAAATCTATTTAATATATTTTGTTCGAATTAAAAACAAGGCGTTATTATACAATTGTTATACATACAGACGTTAATAAACGTATCAGGAAATTGTAGTTTTTAGTACGATATTTTATCTGAGAATATATTTTTGTATAAAATACGATAAAAGTTGTTAATATTATCAGTTGGATAAAATTTTACTTGCACCTACAAACTACATGAAAAAATGTAAGCACCAATTAAGCTTATGAAAAATCATATCTTCTGAACTGTTTTCATTTAAAATTAAAGAAATTATTCAGCCCTCTTCTATAAAATTAACATGTAAAAATATTTTTTTTTTATAGATTTCCTTAATATTAAAATTTTATTTATTTGAAAGAAGTATTTGGTGCATTAATATTTTTTTTTAATGATAGTAATCATAATCTGTAATATTAATAGGCTAGGCGATTTCTTGTGACCGTTGTTTTGTTCAACCGTTTTATCCCGATTTTGGCCAAACGTATATTATTTGAAAGGTATTTATTTTTAGCCGTTTTTCAAATTTACAGATTTTTAATTTTTTTCCTTTATTTTGAGTAAATTGCATTTAAAGTTGCTACTAACACATACATAAAATTACACATATGCTATGTGTGTTTTATTAAATTTGCTAATGTGTTCGTTAATGAGTTTGTTATATTCACAACAATAATAAACCATAACAGTGTTGGTTTGTGAATTGGCTAAGTTGAATAATAAAGCTGCCTAGAAATTGCACTCGAATTTCGAGCGCTGGAATCTGCTAGTATTAATAATAATGGTAATAAACTTAAAAATTATGTAATAATAGAAATATTTAAAAGGCCATAAAATCAACCCACCGTTAACAACACCATTTTTATCTAGTTATCAGTTACAAATTAAGATCATATAGCTTAAAAATGTGTTAATATCGAAAAGAAAATAATATTATAAGGACAAGGAATTTTTAAAAATTATTTTTTTATAATACAGCTAAATTGGTAGAAAATTATACAATATTTCGCGGCCATAATTGAAAATCATACAGTGAGCAGATCCGGATACTACAAGAATATGATCAATGAATATCTACAAACCATGGGCATTAAGAAAAAAAGCTGCTCCAGTTACCATAGTGAAACACAAAACAGTGATCAAATACAGCTTGCATTAACTTTGATCAAATGCAGATCAAATACAGCTTGGTAAAACTTCTTCTCCCGTTCCTCCCATTTTAAATGTGTGATGGAAGATTAGTCGTACTTTACCGTTGAAGTTAAAGAACGAGTCTTCCAGTTCAGAAACACCCGAAAAATTTAAATATATTTACAACAAGAAGTTGTTACGAAAGATTTTATTGTGAATGTATTAATTCAACAATACCCGTAATTTCTTTTAAAAATCTAATGCTGTTGATTTAAAAGAAATTATCCCTCAGCTGTTACCTCAAATTACCCATATTTTTAACTCTATTATTTACATAACAAACAGTGTTTTTCTTCAAAATTGGAAGTATACTAAAATTTTAACCATTCTTAAATCAAGTAAAGAATATCGTTCAATTGCCATTCTACCATATTTGTCTAAAGTTCTTGAAAAGTTATATTTCAAGGAGAATAGTTTACTCTCAGACAGACAATCAGGCTTTCGTCCTAAATACAGCTGCAGTTATTGTTGTGTCTGATGAGATTCGAGAATATATTATTGATGATTGATTGTGCTTTTATATCACTCAAGAATATTGGATACTGTGAATCATGAAATACTGTGCATGAAGCTAAGAAATATTTTTGATTTTTCTTCTCCTGAAACTCACCTTATATCTTTTTATATAGCAAATCGACAACAATATGTTTACGCTTATAATAAAATGTTAAATGTGCCTTCAGTAAAAAGGTTAATTTCTGGGACGGCTTCTTTCTACCATATATTAGGGTGGGTCAATTATTTGTGCCCATGCAGATTTTTTCGATCCCCTACAATTTGACTCTTTGAATGAACAAATATAAAAAACGAATTTTTTTACTTAAATTGAATGAAATCGATATAGGTCGTGTATGGGTACCCCAAATAATTTTCAGCGCTGAATATTTTGAGTTATTTTATATATGGGAAAGTCAAAGATTCGTCGATTTGTGCAAATATTTCGTTAATTTTTCGTTAACGCCCCTGGCGGCTGTTAAATATAAAAATAAATGTGAAAAATGGATTTCCCGACCCAAAAAACCCATTTTTTTTTTTACATATGAATGAGTATTATGGAAAATATCATGAAAATATCTTCATCGAAATT
The DNA here is from genome assembly GCA_963682025.1 of Cordilura impudica. Classification (NCBI taxonomy): domain Eukaryota; kingdom Metazoa; phylum Arthropoda; class Insecta; order Diptera; family Scathophagidae; genus Cordilura; species Cordilura impudica. The sequence continues at coordinate 198,106,989 of OY821517.1, read as the reverse complement.
TTGGCAGGCTTGAAAATTATTTTAGAGGTATGGTTCCTTGGCCAAATATACTTGTTATGGTCCATTGTACCTGAATCGCGATGAGCCCATGGAGTAAAATTTACCCTCCCTAATATATATACATAGACAACTTTTGATTTTAAAGTTAATATTGATGCTGACAATTTTACCCGTGTAGTCGTTTTTAAGAACTAAATGACTGTATTGTAACCTAAATATGGGTTTTACACATATTTATTAATGGGCTATGGCATATGGGCCGTGCCTCAACTCATCTTAACCGAAAATCTGCGATTCCACCTACTATACCAGATATTACTCTTATCCGCCAGATTATCGAAATTGCACAAAAAACAAAAATTATTATTATTTTCAATAAAACTGTTACCTGGCCTGATGATATAAATGAAGCTTCAGGTAAATCATATTCAATGTTTCGATCACTATGGAAAACTTACAACAGTCTCTGGACGAGTTCTATTTGTAAAAACTTATTTAATTCGAACTTTATTATACGGATACGAACTAGTTGCAAGATGTGTGCCTACTAGCTCAAGGAAGTTAATAAGTACGTACAATTCTATATTTACAAACTTCTATAACTTGAAAAGATCATCCGATTCGAGCTTTTGCAATCTCTTGAAGATACGATTATTGATACTTATGCATAAGATTATATTTATTTACACGCGAGCGTACATATCTTTTTGTCCTTTTTAAATTCAAAAAGAAACAATTCTATAATTCAACTAAGGCATATAAGTTTGGTCTCTGAATCGCGTTTGGAGAACATTTGAGGAAACAAGTTTTCCAATTTTCCAATAACATTTAAATATTGTGTAAACTTTGCTTTGTTGTTTCATTTTTATAAAAATTGTTAATTATGTCATCTTTTCATTAATCATTTATTAAATATTATATTTTACTGATTTTGTATTTTTATTATTAGACTCTTAGCTTTGTTACGTAAGAAACCGAAAAAATAAATAAATAAATCAATAGACAATTAGCTTGCAATGCGCAAATTTAATATTCTAATCCTTCAGATAGTTCTAAAGGAATATCTTCGACGAAACAAATGTGATTCTGGCCCGATTTAGCGTTTTCACATTATGCTAAGTTTACAATTGAAAATTTAAAATCGAATTTGAGCTAACCGTAATCAACCCCAAAATATTTCAAAACAGAGACCAATTGAAACTTAGAAGAGTAAGATATAAAAAACGGTTGTCATGTAAAATATTTTATTCTTAATTTAAAAATTATTAAAGGAACCAAAACCCACAATACAAAGGGGATTCAATGTCAATGACTAAAGTTTCAAGAAAGTTCGGAAAGCAAACCAATAAGAATTTAATTTTTATAACTCTTTCTTTGAACTCATACTCTCTGTCTGTCTGTCTGTCGTGGGTCAACCCCATTCCCCCTTGTCCAATTGATCTGAAACTTGGCTCATAGTCTTGTTGTCACTACAGATTAATTTTTGACTCTCACAGTCACGGAGTGATCTAAATGCTATTTTCCCTTATCCGATGGATCTGAAACTTGGTCCATACACTTGCTTGGTCCATTAACTTTGACTTAGTCATGCACAGTCACGCATAGTCACGCACAGTCACGAAGTGATTTAAAACCCATTTCCACTTATACGATCAAACTGAAACTTGGTCGATAGACTTGCTGTGAAAAATATTAACTTTGACCTCAATTCCCCTCATCCGATCGATCTGAAACTTTGTCAATAGACTTGGTGTATCCAAAGATTAATTTTAAGATAGTCACACACAGTCACGCATTGTCACGCACAGTCACAGAGTGATTTAAACCCCATTTCCCCATCTGATCGATTTGAAACTTTGTCCATAGACTTGCTGTGGCCAAAGATTAATTTTAACATAGTCACACACACTCACGGAGTGATAAAAACCCAATTTCCCCTCATCCAGTCAATCTGAATCTTGGTCCATAGACTTGTTGTGACCAAGGATTAATTTTAAAATAGTCATCAAATTCACGCACAGTCACGGAGAGATTCAAAATCATATGCATAAGGAAAGCAAGAGTTTTAATAAAAACTGTTTTTATGGGTTAGATTGTTTATAAATTAAATCTTATTTTATTTATTTACTTACGAGTATTTATTAATACTAGCAGATTCCAGCCCTCGAAATTCGAGCGCAAGTTCTAGGAAATATTATTTTTTCCTTAAATATGCTAATCAATTATATCCAATTCACAAATCAACACAAAAAATAAACTCATTTTTATTACAAACCCATTAACAAATATAACAAACACATACATAACATTGTATAATTTTATGTATGTGTTAGTAGAAACTTTAAATTCAATTTACTCAAAATAAAGGAAAAAATTTAAAAATCTGTAAATCTGAAAAACGGCTAAAAAGAAATATCTTTCAAACAATATACGTTTGGTCAAAATTGGCATAAAACGGTAGAAGAAAACATCAATCACAAGAAATCGGCTAGCCTATTAATATTATAGATAATTATGATAACTAATCTGGAAAAAAAATGAGTAGTAGCAGCATTGTTTTTCGACTCTGTAATTAACAAATTACTTTATATTCGATTTAGTAGTTTATAGTAAATATATGGACAAATTTATTCATTAATGTTACCACATATATTTTTTAAGAGATCGATATTATGATTTAATTCGAATATATGTGTTTTCAAATAGGATTTAATCTTGTATACACTCTAATTAATTTTCATTCAACTCTACCCTATTTATAATAATAAACTTTTCTCGTACTATAATTACAGTAAAAATACATGATATACAAATATGTATGTATGTATGTACAAAATATAAACACAAAGTTATGCAAATAAATCCAAAATTTTTTTTACTACTGGTGAATAAATTTACAATTCTTCTGTAGCAGCTGCATCAGCGCATATTCATTGTTAAGTACATCTACGTGCGATGGAGAACTTTCAAAAGACTATCAGTGCATATGACAAATATAATTCGGTTTAGAGCATTAAATTCGGCTGGGATGAATATCACCAATGCTGCAGCTGTAAATATGGAGCATAGGTAAGCAATGAAACCAAATCTTATCAGTTGGCCATCTTGTTGAACTATTGCGATTATTGTGGATTCACTTGACTTGGAGCTGTCAGTATATAAATGATGCCAAAATAAATGATGTCATAATACTTATCCGTAATGCTATTGATAAACTTTTGGTAGTCTTACCACTTTTGGGAAAAATCGAGTTGGTTCTAAAGTTTGTTTGAGCAGTATTGGCGTATTTGGTAAGTCAAGTTGACGGGAATAGTTGCAAAAGATTCTAGGTGAGGCATCATAATGTGTTTAAGTGTTTATGATACTTCTTGACATAATAAATTTTTTGTGACAGGTAAAGAGTTGTGGTATTATTTATATATATGTTAGAGGTGATATTCGGTCTTTAATGGATGACATACCAGCTTCAGCTAATACATTTTATATTGCATGCCTCAGAACTATGGCGAATAGTATAATAATATGGTCCTTTTATTGATTTGAAATGTAAAGGTTCGCATCACCTGTATACTGTAAGGCCATAATTTATTTCGGAGAGTATAATTGGGCGATTGTACTATTTACCATAGTCGAGAAATGAATCATGCAGTGTTTTGATGTGAAATATTTTATATTTTTCTAAGTTGTAAGCAATATTTTTTGAAAGCTAAACTTTTGCCAAAGATTACACCCATGCTGCGAAATTGCCCTACTCATTTCATTTTTATATTTTTCTATTCAACGTCGAAGTTGACGCAGTTCTATTTCTTCCAAATATGTAATTTTCTTAAATATATTTATGCTGATCCCTGACTCACTGACTGACTGACTGATTCTGTAACGCTGAAATAATACACATAGCACTCCCTACAAAGCTAATCGAAATACACAAACAAAATTTAATCTTTCTCATTCTATACAAACCTACACACAATTTTCTCTCTTCTTTGTTACCGACCAGTGCTGCTAATAAAATCATCTGAAAATCGAAAATTTTGGGAACAAAATCGCCACAATCGTCATTTTTAAAACAAGAAATTGTCAAGAAAATTTTACCGCTTATAAGACTTGAAAATATATTACAAAACGAAACAACAAAATTTATTTATGTGATCTATTTTACGAATATTATTACAGCATTGGTTATTTCTATATATAACAAGTAAGAAAATTATAGTCGGTCTAGACCGACTATATGATACCCTATACCATGGTTTAGAGACCCTATTTTTCGGTCCAACTACTTCGATATAGAAAATAAGCATAAACCAAATTTGAGTGGGATTTTTATTAATTTTTTTGGCTGCAGATATGAAAAAGTTGATATCGGATGCTATATCTATAAAGGGACTAGGTCCAAAAATGGACCGATCCTGATCATGTTTGGTAAAGTCTCTTGTATTTTGCAAAAATATGCACAAACAAAATTTGAGAAGAATCAGTGCAATATTTTTGTTTTTTAATAGATTTAAGTGAAGATCGGGAAGCAGCTCTATATGGGGTCAAAGGGATCATTTTTGGACTACTCATTAGTGGATGTAATGAACGCATACAAACCCAATTTGAGTAAGATCTATATGACAATTTGGATCTTATGGCAATTTATGTCGATTTCATATGGGTAATTTGTATGGGGGCTAGGTCTGAACATGGACCGATTCTCACCAATTTCAATAGCGTTCATCCCATGGCCGATAAAAGCTTATATACCAAATTTCATCAAAATATATTCATATTTGCGACCTGCAGTTTGATTACAAGCTTTACATGGACACACAGACGGACGGACGGACGGACGGACATTGTTAAATCAACTCAGAAAGTGATTCTGATTCGATCGGTATAATTAAAGATGGGTCTAGGTCAAATATTTTTGGTTGTTACAAACAGCAGCACAAAGTCATTACACCCAAACCACATAGTGGTATCTATATATATAAAATTCATTTTCTGTTTGTTTGTTTGTTAGTTTGTTTGTTTGTTTGTTTGACCGCTATACAAATTTTTATTTTTCAACGGATTTTCCTGGATTTTTCAACGCATTTCTCTGAAATTTGGTACACACGATCTTTGTACCCCAGACCAGGTCACCGTGTGATTCTTGCGGCCACACCTACTTTTACGCCCACTTTTTGTGTACAATTCGTTTTCTGTTTTTTGGTATATTTGTTTGCTATACAAATTTTTATTTTTCTACGGAATTCTCTAAAATTTGGTACACACAATATCTGTACTCCAAGAAAGGTCGCCATATGTTTCGTACCGGCCACGCCTACTTTTACGCCCACTTTTTGTATACAATTCATTTTGTTTTTGGTATATTTTTTCGCTATACATATTTTTATTTTTCAACCGATTTCTCTGAAATTTGGTACACACGATCTCTCTCCTCCAGGGAAAGTCGACATATTCTTCGTACCGGTCACGCCTACTATTACGCCTACTTTTTGTATACAATTCATATTCTGTTTTTTGGTACATTTGTTCGCTACACAATTTTTTTTAGCGGATTTCTCTGAAATTTGCTACACACGATCTCTGTAGTCCAGAGAGTTCGCCATATGATCCTTGCCGGTCACGCCTACCTCTACGCCCGCTTTTTATACAAAATTAATTTTCTGTTTTTTGTATATTTGTTCACTATAGAAATGTTTATTTTTCAAGGGATGTCTACAGGCCACGCCTACTTTGCGCCAACTTCTATGTATATAAAACTTATTTTTTCCTTTTATTGGTTTCTTTATTTGATTGCTATAAAAACTTTTATTTTTCAATGGCTTTCTTCGAAATTTAGTACATATTCAAGGGAAGGTCGCTATATGATTTTTACCGACCATGCCTACTTTTACGCCCAATTTTCTCATAAAATTCATATTTTGTTGTGTGGTATATTTCTTCCCTATAAAAATTTGTACTTTTCAATGGATTTCTCTGAAATTTGGGTTACACGGAAATAACTACACGGTCAACAAATTCCCCAAACTTAAAAAAAGGTACCCAAAAGAAATGAACAAATTCCTCATTTATTTTTAATCGAAATAAAAAACGAACTTACTCCCCAAATTCATTCTTAAATTTTTACATATTTTTATTTAATGAATTTTGTTAAATATTTATTTTAGTAAACATTTGCATACTGCTCTCAATATATGTCCAACAATAAGTGCATTTAAAATGAGTATTATTTTCAAAATAAGTTGGCAACAGCTGCGCGGCACCACACGTGTGGTTGCCAAACGCGCGGAAGCGGCGCGCGGCGCGCGGCGTGCGACCGCGGACTCGGACGCGACGGGTGCGGACGCGACGCGCTCTCGGAACACAGCTCACCTAAAATATCGCAATGCTCTAAAAAGTATGTTTTAGGAATTAAAATAAGTTAACGAGAACTAAGCGGAGGCACGGGTAGTAGCTGCGATGAAGCGGCGCGAGGCGCGCGGACGCGACGCGCTCGCGGAACACAGCTCAGCTAAAATATCGATCGCGGACTCGGACGCGACGGATGCGCACGCGACGCGCTTTCGGAACACAGCTCAGCTAAAATATCGCAATGTTCTAAAAAATATGTTTTAGGAATTAAAATAAGTTAACGAGAACTAAGCGGAGGCACGGGTAGTAGCTGCGAGGAAGCGGCGCGAGGCGCGCGGACGCGACGCGATCGCGGAACACAGCTCAGCTAAAATATCGCAATGATCTGAAAAATATATTTCGGCGCTTAAAATAAGTTGACAGCAACTGCGCGGCAGCACGGGTGTGGCTGCCAAACGCGCGGCGCGCGACCGCTGACTCGGACGCGACGGATGCGCACGCGACGCGCTTTCGGAACACAGCTCAGCTAAAATATCGCAATGCTCTAAAAAATATGTTTTAGGAATTAAAATAAGTTAACGAGAACTAAGCGGAGGCACGGGTAGTAGCTGCGAGGAAGCGGCGCGAGGCGCGCGGACGCGGACGCGACGGATGCGGACGCGACGCGCTCTCGGAACAAAGCTTACCAAAAATATCGCAATGATCTGAAAAATATTTTTTGGCGATTAAAATAAGTTGACAACAACTGCGCGGTAGCACGGGTCTGGCTGCCAAACGCGCGGAAGCGGACGCGACTCGCTCGCGGAACACAGCTTAGTGAAATGTCGTATGATAAATTTTATCTACGTATGTGAAATAATTACCTGTTGATCAAAATAGGCCACACATATACTATAAGCAGTTGCTTAAAGAAACCTTGCGACACAATATTAAACGTCGCATTAGTCTTTCATTTCTGAAACTTGAATTTGACGTCTCTGCTCAATGGTGATCACTTATTGAATGAATTAATTCAATTTTTAAAAGTTTTGATTCCTTTAATTTGCGGCCCATTCCGTTATATTTGATGTTTATAAATAAACTAAAAAAAAAACTTAAAGCGGTTTCGCACCTTATTTTTGACGCATTTTTGCTGCAGCATCTTATAAAAAACTTCTAAATTAAAAAACCAAAAACTTTTTAATTGAAATATAAAATGAATTTATATGGATTTGAATTTATATGGATATGAATTTGTATGGGCAATACAAATTTTTGGGGAGAAAGTTCATTTTATTGGGGAATTTGTTAATTGGGGACTAAGTACTCAGCGCCTGGTAAGCATAGAGAACCATTTTTCAAGTCAAAGGCCTTTTCATCCCGGGTAAGACCGGGTAAAAACAGCTAGTAGGGTATAAAAATGTATTAGTGATGAAATTTCAACGAAAAAAATTTAACACAGCAATCAACTAAATAATTTTATTGATATGTATCTATAGCTGAAACATATAATATAGGTTTAAAGTATCGCCGTAATTCAAGGAATTTCCGTCTTGAAACGACTTGACCCAGAATTATTTTGTAATTTACATTTACACTGAACAAAAACTATCAATTTTCGATAAACAACCCATTAATTGTTTACCCTTGAGATCGTAATTTTTATACTACTGAAAATTTTAAATCTTCAATCATCATTTTAAAAAATTTAACAAATAATTTTAACAAATTGAAAAATCGTGGAAATATCGATAAATCGTCAAAGTTGGCAGCACTGCTGACGACAGTTGCAGAAAATGAGAAAACGTTACAATGAGCAGTTCTGGCTGCCACTACATTTGCAGATTTCATGTTACATATGTAATAATTTCAACGCAAAAAAATGCATAAAAAAACTAATATCTATTCAAATTCTTCTTTAAATTCCCCTTGTTGGTTAATGAAAAAATTCTGCAAAAAAAGTAATGAATGAAATTTTAAACATTTTTATTTTTCTCATTTAACGTCGTCCGATATGCATACATACTTCTTTTATCAAACTAAACTTATCCGTTTGTCTGTTTAGTTTTTCATCTCAAAATTGTTTTATATTGTTAAGAGTGCTTTCGCTCAGGTTCTCTGATGGCCAGCACTTACCAAAGAGTACGCTTTTTTTGATAAATATTTGAGCAAAAAAAAAGAGATCTTCAATGTGGATTTTGTTGTTGTCCAACTTATGATTTCGTTTAAAGCTCTGTATTGAAAAGCACTTGAAAAAATTAAGTTAAAAATTTAAATTATTCTAACTTTGCATAATTAAATTACATTGTAATTTCAGAAGAGAGGTGGGAAAATAATTTTTTTTCAATCATATTATTTTTTGCTTAATTTGCTTTCAAAAAATTTAGACAAACATAAATTACGTAAATACATAGGTATATTTAAGATTTTAATTTGAATAATTTATTGAAATTATCATGGAAGAATTAAAGGCGATTGGAAAAAATAAGTTTTTTTTTTTTGAAGTAAAACTTATACGCGCTTATTTGTAATTTTTTCTTTTTTGGATTTATAGATAACTTTACAAAAATTGTTCTCTTTTTTCAGTTTACATGCATGATGAAATATGAAATATTTTTTTCTTTTTTGTATAGGTGTATTGGTGTTTGCATTTCCTTAAGGGGTGGTAGGTTTTAAAACCTTTTTTGCATTTCTCTTCCTGAATGCACAACATGTCGAGAGTGTTGTGTCAAAATTTTAAGTAAATCAGAGCAAAACTTAAGAAGATACAGCGTTTCCAGCGACCGGCCTCTACGGTATATAGTATATAAATCAGTTTTTAAAAAACTTTAAATCGATTTTCTCGCAAATAAATGTTCGAAGTCCGTGAACATCATAACTCAAAACCTACTTGACCGATTCTTTTGAAATTTTAGACACTATATCTACACATAAATCATCAGGTAACGACGAATAGTTTTTTTAATTCCATTTTCTTCCCCATTTCTTAGCTAAAAATTCCCGAAATTGAATAGCAAAAATCGTTTTTCACTTCAAAATGCTGCAAAAAAAAAAAAAAAAAAAAAAATTAAAAACTCTTCGTCACGGACTTATTTATTAAAATTTTTAGTTGAAAATATTTTCAAAGATTCAAAGATGTCTTCAAAAAAGATTTATGCAAAATACGACTTTAACTTTTAAAACCTTGTTCTAAAACGTTTTTTTTTTTCTATGCTATTCTATTTTTTCTACAATAAAATGGAGTCCGGTTACAACGAACTCGGCGGGACCGGCCAAATTAGTTCGTTATAGATTAAGTTAGGTATAACCGTAGTATTTCTTTGTTTTGTCCGAAAGGTTTATAAACTTTTTTTAGTTGAATAAGTCTATTTATTTTGATGCATTTTAAAAAGTTATAAAACATAAATTAAATTATTAAAAAGATATATATTAATAGTTGTCTTAATAAGACTAAAATTACCGAGTTTCTTTCAAAATAAAATATTTTTTTAAAATCATATAATATTAAAAACTCCTTATGTATAAAAGCAGAAAGTATACAGCAAAGGTTGGCTACTGGCAAACTTATGCGAAAATATACATAAAAGGACCTTCTACAAAACTTCATTTGAAAATCGAAGTTTTTGGTTTGTATTTTTTACAACTGTTTTTTTTAAGAAATTTTAAAAACATTAAAATTATTTTTTTTTAAATATTTAAAATATAGGAAAATTCTGAAATGGAAAAAAAATTTGTTTGTTAAAGTCAAAATAAACGGGCGCCTAGGCGCCACACAATCCACTAGTTTATTATATTACTCTAGTGTAGCAGCCGATGTTTGGCTCCAATTATAGAATATTTAAAAAAGTATCTTTAACTTTGATATTATCTTTGACTTTTGTCAATAATACAGCGTCATCAACATGTATAGCATGTTAAATATGTTTTGTGTGCAGATGCTTTTGCTGAATTGATAAAATGCGATAAAAAAAAATAATAATGGGGTATGTCATTATACAGAGAAAAAGTGGTAGATTGTTGGTCATTTCTTCTTACTTAAAACTTACAATTGCTAAAATAAATACTTTTGACGATGGAGTACATTTTTTTCCAACTCTCGATTGTGCTGCAGTATAACATGAATTCCAATGCTATCAAATACTTTTTCAAATCGGTAGACAGGATATTAATATTATTTTTTTATTACATTCCGCTATTGAGAAAACTGCTCAAAAAGTTTATTTGATTTCGTGGCTTTCACGCTAGGCATGCAAGTAGTGCCATTCAATTGCTGTCAACGAAAAATTCTTCGAAATGGTCGAATCTCTTGCCATTTGCATTTCCGTTTACGGATGCCATTCTCTTTCTCTCTTGCTATGTTTTGTATGCCTTGTTCTTTAAATCGTAACGCCTGTAAAGATTTGTTGCATCTATCGCACAAAAAAGGGTGGGAACGATGTAAATTAATTAATATTGAAATATTTTCCTGGTTGAATTTTGCATCTATATTAAGTTTTTGCTTTTATTACAATATATAGTTACCGGGTTCATAATATAGGCACATTTTTGGGGTAACGGTTAATATCTAAACTCGTATGCATGCTGAATTTGATGAGAGGAAGTAATCGAAATAAAAAACGCAGCAACAAGGGCGTTATATAGATGAAAACTGAGATAAAATTATTGAAAACTCAACTACAACATCAGGAAAACTCTGCCATTGCTGCAGATCTTTCAATTAATGGCATTCCGTTTTCTGAAAATGAAAATCTTCTTAACATATTTCATAAAAACTGCACCACCATTAATTTATCTACTCCTGCTATAAAATCAATTTTCCGTCTACAAAATGAAAACAATATATATAAAACAAACTCTCGGAACTCTGTTATTATTGTTAAAATGATGTCTCCATACGATAAAAACTATTTCCTAAAATCTTTGGGGCAGTTTCGTAAGTCTAACAAGAACTTTTCGTTTCGATTTAAAGACATCAGTGATGAGCAAACAAATGATCAATACAATTCAGACATAACATTTTTTTCAATGCGTGGTCTCATCTATATTAAATTATCAGTTGGTGATCAACCTATATGCATTGATGATGTATCCGATTTTAACCGCTTATTTCATCCTGCAGCTAACGATGGCAATAAATGTTAATGTAAATACTAAATATTTTACTTGAAATCACCGCTACGAGCGTTGCTGTTAGGGTGTTTAATGGTTATGAGTATGACTGCATTACTTAATAATGAATTTAGTTCCAAAGACGTAACTGCAAATATGGTAAGAATTCTTACTAAACAAAGAAATGTTCTAAAAATTTGCCACATTAATGCATGAAGTCTCAACAACAAAATAGACGAATTCAGACTAGTTTTTGAAGGTTCTGGTGCCGATATAATAACAGTAGCTGAAACATGGTTTAAACCATTAACAATTGATATTTTTGTATTCCTTAATGGGTATAACATTTACAGAGCTGATAGAGATGGAAACGTTGGTGTAGTTGCAATCTATGTTAAAAGTGGTTTGATGTGCAAAGTTAAATGCAAATCTGATGCTGAAGGAAATACTGGTGATAGTAGATCTGAAAACATAAATCTTATTGAATACATTTTTCTTGAGCTATGCAACTTAAACAGAAATATTCTTATTGGCAGTGTGTACAGGCCAATTTATAATATAAACATTACTCCATATATGAAAATCTTGGAAAGCTTAACAATGGCGTACGATGATATTGTGATTGCAGGTGATTTTAATTCAAATGTGCTAATTGACTCTAGTCTTACCAACAGCATGAAATTTATTGGACTCACTGCTAATACGTACATGCCCACACAGTTTACATCAACAAGCAGCACATTGATTCATATATTTTTTATTTCTCAAGAATCGAATCTCTTATTGTATGTTCAATTATCTGCTCCCTGCTTTTCTAAGCATGATCTCATCTTTATGGTGTATGCTTTTCAAATACAAATTCCAAACAAAACATTTACATTTCGTGATTTCAAGAATATTGAATATATAACTTTGCATGAAGAATATAGGAAAATTGACTGGAATTGTATTTACTACATGGTATCGGTTGATGAACAATTGAATTTCCTAGAGTACAAATGTAGTCAACTTTAAGCAAAATCCATGGTACATACCAGCAATTAGTCGTCTATTCTAGTAGTAGAATAGTAACCAAAAAAAATAAAAGATGCTAAATCTAACTTTTATGTCGAAAAATTCAACAACATTATAGACACGAAATAAAGGTTGAAGAGATTGGAATTGGTAAAAAAAAAATAGCAATAATATTATTAATGAAAGTCAATGTAAATATGCAGGAAGCTGATAATAAATTTTATGATGATTTCAACGTGAATTCTCTCCCAACACGCCTTTTTTCTTTTAATTGTGTCACACAGAACGATGTATATACAAGTTGCGTTTCCATAAAATCTAATGATACAGGTATTGATGGTATAAATCCAAAGTTTCTGAAGATGATACTTCCGTCACTTTTGCTTCAAATTACTTATGTTTATAATAACATTATTACTACCAGCACTTTTCCTTCACAATGGAAAGAAGCTAAAATTTTGCCAATACCAAAATCACTTAATACCGACCCATAGCAATACTACCATTCCTCTCTATGGCATTGGAAAGACTACTACATAATCAAATTACTTCATACGTTAATGAAAATCGGCTACTTACTAACAGACACTCTGGTTTTCGAGCAAGGCACAGCTGCATCTCTGCTCTCACTGATGTATCCGAAGATTTAAGGAAAGAAGTTGATGGTTTTAGTATTGTTGGACCATTCCAAAGTATTTGACACTGTAGACCACAATATATTAATTCAGAAATTATAGAAAATTATGAATTTTTCTTCAACATCGATTAGCTTAATGTTATCTTATCTTAAAAACGGAAGTGTGTGGAAACCAAGTCTAGAATGTCAAGTTTACTTTATGTTTTTTTCAATTTACTCTAATGATCTTCCCAACCAGTTGTTGCATAGTAAGATTCACTTGTATGCTGACGACGCACAATTATATATAAGCAGCAGAAAAAAAGGTCTTGAGGACTGTACCAGAAAACTGAATGAGGATCTTAACAGAGTTTTTCTTTGGGCCTCAGCAAATGGATTAAGTTTAAATCCATGAAAATCTAAATGTGTTATTATACGCCAAAGGTCTAGCAAAATTATAATTAGACCAAACATACTTATAAATAATCAGCCCATTGAGATTGTTGAAAGCGCAAAGAATTTAGAAGTTATCTTCAATAATACGCTTACTTGGTCTGTTCTATGCTTAGAAAACTCTGGTCCACACAATGCTACACACCTATAAAAATTAGAATTTTACTCGCGAAAACATATTTGTTACCGATTCTGATGTATGGATGTGAGGTTTTCTGCTGTTGTGACTCACAAACTAAACTAAGATTAAACGTTGTTTACAATAACATTACTAGATATGTATTTGGACTGCGGAGATTTGACAGCATTTCATCATATTCGTAGAAGCTATATGGTGTACAATTTGAGGATCTATTGAGAATACGTATTTTAATCTTTTTACATAAAATTATTATCGCTCGAGAGCCTGACTATCTATTTAATAGATTAAAATTCAGTAGATTTAATAGAACCAAAAATATAATCCAAATCAGGCATCAACGATTAATATCAGAATGGCAATTTATATTAACTAGCAGATTCTAGCACTCGAAATTCGAGTAAAATTCTAGGAAATTTTATTTTTTCATTTAATAAAGACCCTAAAGGTATGCTTCACAATTCAACTCATTTTAAATGAAGAAAACAAACTCAACACATTAACACAAACACATTTACAAATTTTATAAACACACACATAGCATTGTATAATTTTATGTCTGTGTTAGTAGCAACTTTAAACGATCATAACTCCAAAAAAATATTCCAGACGATGAAATTCTGGAAATCTACGTAACAGCTAAAAAGAAAATGATAAATTTTTTGTCAAAATCTGGGTAAAACTGTTAAACTTACATCGGTCACAAAAAATCGCCTTGCCTATTAATATTATAGATGCTATTCTTCTTTGGAACATGCTACCAGTAAACATTAACAGCCGTATTAATAAAAAAATCTTAAAACAGGTTTCAAATACAAATTAGTTAAAACACATTTTAAGCCTAAAAAAGGTTTGTTAAAAATTCGTATTCATAATCAGTATTTTAAGTAATAAACGTTTTAACATTTTATTAAACTCTATGATGGCAACACTACATTTTTTATTTGTCACTTGAGTTGTAATGATGCAAAATCATGGTTATTAATTCATACGGTATTCGTAGCTATAATTTTTTTTGCTGTGTTTGAGAAAAATATGGTTTTTATAGAAAAAAAAATAATGATAAACTTGTCTATTAATTGAATAAAGAAAAACATTCAAAACAAAATGATAGGTACATAGATATGTAATTTATGTGGTGATTTTATTGCAGATTAAAAAAGTATTCAAATAACCTTTTTTATTTAATTTGTTTTGATTGTTTACACATCACTAGTTTTCTTTGTTCTATTATTATTACAAATTAAAAATATTCCTTTTAATGTAGTTGACTTAATTAAGTTATTTTAATAATTTGTATAAATACTTCGAGCGCAAGCGCTCCTTATCCGGAATAGCAAATGGGTCGCTCCTTTTTTGGTAAATTTTCTTTTGACGATTATTTGAGATTTGAGCAATAATTTCTATTGTAAACAAAATATATGTAATTAAAACATAATATTTGTCAATAAAAATAATTCTTACCAATTCTATTAATCAATTATAAATTGTCTATTTCTCATTAAAAAATCAACTAACTTCTGTTCAAAATGAAAACAAACACAAAGCAAAAAGCACAAATATCATTTTAAAATAGTTTTAAAATAGGGTCGAACCAATTTTAAAATTCTTTTATTTACACAAGATTTAAAATAGGTATTTTAGGCTAAAATTCGTTTATGAATACAATTTTATAGATTTTTGCTTAAAATGGATTTGAAATGCTGCTTAGAATTTTTATGAATACGGCTGTAAAGATATAAGCAACGCACGTTTAAAAAAAAAAAAATTATTTGAGCTAGATTCGTAGAAGTAATATATCTATTGTTTTTCTTTTTTTTCTATTTTTGTTTTGTTTTCAGTATTATTTAAAATTTTCCATACTGTTTTTGTTTATTTAGCTAAACTTATTGATATAAATTTTAATTATTGCTTTTTTTATTTTGTTTTTAATTTTTAATTCTTAATTATTAATTTTTCAATTTTAATTTTCAATCTAAACAATTTTTGCTTTTCAACTTTTGATTTTTAATTGTTTAATTTTTAATTTTTTAGTTTTTTATTTTTTATTTTTAATTTTTAATTATTAATTTTTATTATTTTAATGTATTAATTTTTCTGATGCTCTTATTATCAGTTTTTTTTATTATTTTTATTAAAAACAATGTAAAATTATTATATTTGTCCTTAATGTACCCCTGTGTTGTTTTAACACTTCAGTCTTGTTACACAGGCTAACAAATAAATAATTAAATAAATAAATATTATTATTAGCGTTATTTTACTAATATTAATGCTCCGCATTTAAAAACTTGCGTTTTTAAATAAATCATAATAATATATTTAATTAAAATTTTACAGTAATTCAGTAAATTTGAATTAAATTTTGAACAGGGTAACATTATTCATATTTTTGACATTTAGTTGTATGCAAATGTCATATTCTTACTCGCATGCTAAATTTGCTGCTATAGGTATTATTTGCTTTGTATTTTTTTATATAGGGTTAGATTTGTGGCGATTTTTATTCTTTTGTAATTGCGCCAAAGATTTTGTTTCTGGGTTCTAATTGATTGTTATTGGTTAGTGTTCCAACACAGCAAATGGGATTTGTATGCCTTATTTTTAGTTTGCACAAGATAAAGTTGGCTGCTTTGAATTTGTATTTAGTTTTATGTTTTATTTTTGTATAGTGAAAGCCTGTTTCCATTTACTGTATAGATCACTAAGCCTGTTTTATGTAAAGGGGTTGTATGTGATGAAATGTGTTGGATTTCCATTATTTAATATTATGAGGACTTCTTGTAAAATAAAATTTTCAATGATTTTACCACGTTTGATTGATTCGATAGAACCGCAGAGTATACTCCATTGGTAAAGATCGAGAGTGAAAAATGTGTATTAATGTTATTACGAATACGTGTCAAATTATTTTTGTGACGGATTAAAAATGAAAGTTGTAACGGATGAAAAGAAATTGTATTCTTCATTAGTCTAAAATATTAATTTCTATACAGTTTTGGAATTCAATATATTCAATCCAGAAGTTGGAAATTCCTTTTTCTAAATTTATTCTTGAGAACATCTGTATTCCAAATATTTCCATAACTTCAAGTTTTAAGGAAATAAAATTAAAGATCACAAAAAGGTTTATTTTAGAAAAATCTTTTTTTTTTTTTGTTCTGCAAACATTAACTTAAATCAGTGCTGTATGCCAGCCAGTCCAAAACGGGTCTTAGTTGTCTTGGAACTGTGTGTAGCACTATTGTGCTGAAAAATCCAATCGAAACCAGTTATATTATCACCAAAACTGATAAGCACGTCATCGGAAAGCTCTATATTTTTTCAGAGTTCATTCTTGAGGAAATAAAATATTTAAGATGAGTCCTTCTCATAGCAGATATTGCAGCTCATATCACAAGTGATCCCCCACCAAAATTTCTTGATATTCTGTGAACTTTAACTCTTTACCACGTGAAATATTTTGAAAAAATCTCTACGTAATTAACGTTTATGTTAAGTATTTATTATCAAATATAAATATTTATCTTTTTTTTCCTTTTTTTAATTATTTAATGCCGTTTAAATTTTTCGATAACTTTTAATAAAAAGGAAAAAGAATATTATTTAGCATCATTGATTTGAGTGTTATACACCGCACATGGTTTTAAAAAAATGCATATAAACGGTAAATTCTATTTGGTCTTAATTTTATATTTTAGTGTTATAATTATTTCCCCAGTGTATCAGTATTTGAATACTATAGTGGAAACATTGATTAAAGGTTTTTGGAAAGTCATAGAAGTTTCACCATGTGTTCTTCAAAGATTGACTGCCTTCAGTGCTGTTGGCACATTGTTGAAGCTTTTCCCAGGTGCTAATATGATTATCGCGAGATCATCTGGCACCAGGATACACATTATCAGAGAAATTCTTACAGGCCTTGAACGATTCACGGGTAACATTAGTTTGACACGAGTTGGCTTGAATGTGATCATGCACTTTATTGCCATAATATTCATTTGGACTGTGATGAGAAGTGAAGGTGACCTCTGAACCAAGGGGTGGAAAACGTTGACTTATCAAATGGTACCTAGGTTATTCCAACACTGTCTTTCAAATCACCTTTAACGGCTGCATATGCTTGTTCAGTGCTGAGTTTAGCACTATCTGCACAAAGAGATGATTGTGGGTACCTTGACTGCATCGGCAACAGCAAACAAGGCGACAAAGAATGCTAATACTTTCTGAATCATGCTGTTGTTGATTTGCAGAAATTTAGAATATTCAACAAGGGTTTATAATCGAAATAAAGCGAATTTTTTAGTCAAGTTCTTCAAATGCATCAAAATTACCATTTGGAAGATATACCAACCCATCCAAAGCAGAAACACCATAACTAGAGACTTCAACAAATAGGGACTCACAGACTCTATACCGTTCACTATGAAACACAGTTCTATACCGCATTTTATCAGATATGTACAAACAAACACCACCTGCTCGATCTTCATCCGGACGATCATTTCTTACCAGATTGTAACCTGGAAGAGTCATTGATTGAGAATAAATATCTGATTTAAGCCAAGATTCTGATATTTCAATTATATCAAGGCATGAATGCATAAATATAGTTTTGAATTCTTCCAGTTTAGCGTTAGAAACTGAGGGGTTGAAGCTTAGCGCATTAACATGTCCAAGGTTTAAATTTTCCAAACATGCAGAAAGATTTGATTTTAAAATATTTAAAGGACATTAATTAAATTTTTTCGTCCTGACAAATGAAAATAATTTATAGATTTATAGATTATAGAGATTGGCCTCTTTCATTTGATATCCATATTACAAAAACTGATGAATAGAAATATTTAAATTAATTTTTAGAAATTTTTCTATCCTTAAAAGTAGAAAAGGAGAACATATCAGAAAAAAAAAACTGAGAATGCAGTTTTACTTTACATATATGATATCTATTTTCATGTGTATATGGTCTTGTTCAAATCCAATGTAGAACACAAAGGTACCAACTAAGTAACATGGTCTCCTACATCCCAGCAGTGGTAGCCTCTGAACCTTAGTTTATCATTACAACATAATACGTTATTATAACTCCAAGCTAAAACGCGTAGTCAAAATAGCAAAAATATTTTCTCCCCACAGACGCATTAGCGTTGATGTGGTCCTGATGCTGTGGATTCCATACTGATGACGCATATTGACTATTTAATAACAATAGAATCAAGTTACCTATCCATAGATAAGTACACCAAGATCAAGAAATGTTCGAACGGAGTCGAATATAATTTGAATAATTGTTATAAATTATCACCCTTCTGTAAGATACCATATGTTTGCATTTCTTTAGAATCAATTCCGTCAACTTAATATTACACTAGTGGAGAAACAAATGAAATTCATGTTGAAGACTAATACTAGTAACATAGCTTAAAATATATACGTGCGATTCGAATTACTGTGGGAAGTTTCATATAAAAAATTTGCACTTTTTCGGAAATGCACTAATTATTCCATATGGCGTTTTATATAATCCAACCAGGAGGGCTTTACAGAATATAAAATTTGTACTTAAATAAAACATCAAAACAAATTATTATTATAATTAGATTTTGGTACAAATATATTCAGATTTTTGAAATCTTTCTCTTCCAAAAATAATATATTTAAAATAAATATATTATAGAATGTATGTGCGCTTAGAATTTACCGAGGTTTCTAACATAGTCATAGTCTGTTGAAACTATTATAAAAGTTTTGTCAAAGTTTTATTAAAAACTCACCCATATTAGATTCAGAAACTACATACTTATATCTATTTTACATATTATTATATACACACAGAAAACAGATTCATTGTGGCTACCGAATTTATTACCAACCGAATTGCGATAATGCTAATAACCGATTTTCGGCTTCACGATGACTACAATTCTATTACCTTAACCCTTTCACGACCAATGGGACATATATGTCCCATTTTTATATTTTCTTGTATTTTCCACATTTTCCAACCGATTTTTTTAAAGCTGACTTGAGTCGACAGAGGATAGGTTTAGGTTTCAGGTCATACCAAAAACAATGGCACATGTATTCTCAGGACCTAAAACGGAGACCCCAAAGTCTGAAAATTGTGTTTTTTTAAATGATATTTGGATGTCATTAATTCGTACGTTATTGAACTGAAAACATTAAAATTTTGGTATAATATGGACTAGTATTTATGGTATTCTGAAACACTGAAATATTTGGAATCGGTTTATTATTCAGCAAAATTCAGTACGGGTAAAAAAGACGTTTTATAGTTTTATATTTTTATTAACTTAAAAAAATTCATAATATTAAATCAACAATTAATTAAACTATTAATAGAAAAAGATAAGTTCTAAATATCTCAAAAATGTAAAATCAATTATTACAGTTTTTTGTGAAACAAAAAGGGTTTTTACAAAAGGAACGATTTTCCTTTCCATTTTTAGTACAAACTAAAAAAGTAGTAATCGATTCTCTTTGATCTATACTTAAAAATGTACAACAAATACAAAACCAAATCTACAGTTATTTATGTAAGAAATAAAAACACAAATCACTGACTTGCTTTGAGCGGAGTAAATTGGTTGATAATTTTGACCGTTGACGACCAATGGGATACATATGGCTCATGGATTTTTTCCTTGAAGGAATTAAAAAAAAATATTTTTGACGACACTTTTGTTTAGAAATGTTGGATCGTTAAGCAAGAATCCACAAAAAAAAAGTAAAATTTTCCAGCAGTTTAGGTTTGGTCGTGAAAGGGTTAACAGTAAATATTTTATTATAATACAAAATTTGCAGATGATATGAAATTTCTGTTGATACAATCGAAAATACAATTGTTCCATTTAAGACCAGTTCGTTTGGCAAATATTTTTTCTGTGTGTACTTCACACAAAAGCAAAATTTTGTCAGCGGAAAAGAGTAATGATTTTGTACCCTATACCACCATGTGGTTCGCGTATAATGAGTATTTGCGAATGTTTGTAGTTATCAAAAATATTTGATCTAGACTCATCATTAATGCACCGATCGACTTAGAATCACTTTCTGTGTTGATAATCGATGTCTGTCCGTCCATCTATCAGATCTTCACGTAAATATATAAAACAACAAAATTATAGCATACATTTTTTTTTTATAATTTTGTTTATAAAGGGTGTCCCAACAAGAACGCAATTTTTAAATTTTAAATAAAACACAGATATTTAAAAAAAAATCGTGAAACTTTATTATATCGTAAAGTAGACAGAATGAGGTTATGTATGGAACAATCGTGCAGATGGCCGCCGCGGCTTTGCTGGCAGGCACGCAATCTTTTAATGAAATTTTCAATGACCGTTTTGCGTAAATGCTGCGGTATTTCATTAATGCAGCGTCCAATTTCCTCTTTTAAGGCTTGAGTCGTCGTCGGCTTATTCGCGTAAACCATCGACTTCAAAAAACCCCAAAGAAAAAAAATCTAATGGTGTTAAATCGCACGATCTAGGCGGCCAATTTTGATCTCCAAAACGCGAAATAACACGACCGGGAAATGACTGATGCAGCAATTGAATTGTTTCTCTGGCTGTATGACATGTGGCGCCGTCTTGTTGGAACCACATGCCCTCCACATTCATTTCTTCAATTCGAGGCAAGAAAAAACTGGTTATCATTTCACGATACCGAACACCATTGATTGTTTGCGCTTGACCTGCCTCATTTTCATAAAAAAAAGGTCCAATGATTCCTCCAGCCCAAAAACCATACCACACAGTGACACGTTGAGGATGCATTTGCTTCTCGTGAATCACTCGAGGATTTTCCTCACCCCAAATGCGACAATTCTGCCTATTGACGAAGCCATCAAGATGGAAATGGGCCTCGTAACTGAAAATGATTTTAGCGGCAAAATCAGCATTTTCATGTTGTCTCTCCAATACCCAATTAACGAACTCCCTTCGCTGTCCATGGTCAGCTGGCTTCAGTTCCTGAGTCAATTGAACTTTGTATGCATGAAGATGCAAATCTTTCGTAGTGGATTTGGAGACACCAATTTGCTGAGCTCGGTGTCGAATTGAGGTGGATGGAGTTTGAGCGACATCATCACGTACAGCTGCGACATTTTCGGTCGATCGACCTGGTCGATGGCGCGTTGTTGTCTTCACATCACTAACAGACCCAGTTTCGGCAAATTTATCCATTAATCTCTTTACAGTTGACTCTTTTGGAGCATTATTGTGACCCCAAATTGATCGCAATTTGCGAACTGTAGCCGCAAAACTTTCACCATTTTGGTAAAACAATTTCACAATGAGAATGCGTTGTTCATTCGTGTAGCGCTCCATTTTTACTAACCTCGTACCTTCTACTAGCAAACAATAACAATTGTTCAAATGTCAAACAATGACACTTCGAATGTTGCCAGATTTAAAAATTGCGTTCTTGTTGGGACACCCTTTATATGTTTTCGAGAAGCGTTAGTGGTCATGATTGGCCAATTTTTTTAACTAGTCTGTATATATGAACTTTTTCATATCTGTATGCCACAAATCATTAACAATATTACAAAAATTTGGTTTATAAGCAAATTTTCAATAACTGTATTGCCTCGGCAAAATTGGATCCAAGACCCTCTCTCTGGTCTAGATCATTGATAATTTCTTTAATATAAAACTAATTGTTTCCATTGGAAAATTGTTTGTAAAAGCATTTATTCCTACGTGTTCATTACTTTTGAAAAACAAAACTATTACTATAATTAGCAATTTTTTTAGTCAAGAATCAGCTTGAAAGAGATAAATTTAAAACTTTTATATTTAATTTCTTCGAAATGTTGATTTCAAAATTCGGCGGATGTTTTATAACTGAATTTTAACCAGCTGGAGCTCTGAAACTTTTAGCATTCCAATTAAGTGCATGAGAAAATTTTATTTTTTAAATAAAAATAAATAAAAAATAAATAATATATCATTTTTTTAAATAAAAATAAATAAAAAATAAAATGTTAATGACATCATATTACTTATTGTTTTTTATATGATACGATCTTTATTTCTCCCATTATTTTTTATTAGATTTTCACCAATATCCCGACTAGATAGAGCTCCCGAACATTCAACATTTATCTAGAGTGAATAACAACATATATTTGAATTAATTTTTACATGATCTGATATTTTTTTCTCAAAGTTAACCTGAGTTCATATAATAACATATTTGCACTTTTTTTATTTATAATTGATTTAAAAAATATTTTTCACGGGTTGTACCCACCATAGCGACCATTTAAAAAGTGGTTACAAATGAAAAGTTTTTACTTGTATTTGCTCCAAATTAAGAGAAAGAATTAAAAACCTTCGGAATATTATTCACTCATCTAACTATAATTTACTTAAATTTTTTTATTATTTGTTTTAAAATATTATTAATAAAATAGAATAAAATAGTTGAATTAATTATGCTAATTTCGAAAATGTCTACTGATAATTACCTAAAGCAATAACATAAATAAATATTATGAATGTTAAGTGAATACAACAAAACTGTACTTTTAAATATTCAGCACAACCACTAGGAACGCGTAAAAAAAACGTACGAATATCATAGTTGTGGGTTTGACAACGTTATAAATTCTGTATTTTATGTTTGATATTAAAATGCAAATTTACAACATGCAGCCTCATAAAATGCAATTAATAACGTACTCGTACTCGTATGCAAAATGCTTGTGCGTTTTTTTAATTTTTTTGGTTGTTTTTTTTCTTTTCATGTACATACACATTTATTACTTGAATGCCTATTTATTTGCAACTTGCAACAATGTCCTATTGTTTGCAATGCAAAACAAAAAATATATAAACAAATATTTAAATAAATAAAATTGCAAATATGAAATGCAAAAATCGATTTTTTAGCTTTAAGTATTAATCAGAGCTCCACACTAGCAGAGTTGCTCGGGCAGCTCGAGTACAAAAATCACATTAAACTTTAAATAAAAATAATTTTTTTTCGCTATTTCATGTACATAGTTGTTCGCCAACAGCACAATTATTGCCCGATTGCCGTCTAATTTTAACTGCGTAATGTCTTCGAATTTTAAATAAGAGAATATTTTCCATGTGTTCCGTAAATATTTTTGTAAGTCAATATCGACCTTGCATTGAGTGCATTTTTAAACCCTATACCACTATGTGGTGTATATTTCAAAAATATTTGATCTTGACCCATCTTTTATTATACCGACCGACTCAGAATCACTTTCTGTCCGTCCGTACGTCTGTGTGTCCGTGTAAACCTTGAAATCAAACAACAGTTCGCGGAAATGAATATATTTTGCTGAAATTTAGTATATCAGCTTCTAGCGGCCGTAGAATAAACGATATTGAAATTGGTGTAAATCGGTTCATATTCAGACCTAGTCCCCATATAAATGACTCCTATGAGATCGACCATAATATCAAAATTATCATATCGATCTCGGTCAAATTGGGTTTGTGTGTGTTTATTACATCTATTTATCAGTAGTCCAAAAATAAACCCTATAGGACAATTCTTAGGCACAGCCCCCATATGAAGCTTATTCCCGATCTTCACTTAAATCTATAAAAAAACTAAAATATTGCACAAATTTTTCTCGAATTTGGTTTGTATATGTTTTTGCAAAAAAAACTGACCTTACCAAATATGGTCAGGATCGGTCCAAGTTTCGACCTAGTCCCCATATAAATTTTGGATCCGATATGAACTTTTTCATATCCGAAGGTAAACAAATTAATAACAATGCCATTCAAATTTGGTTTATGCTTATTTCCTATGTCTAACTAGTTGGACCTAAGAGATGTGATTTCTAAACGCATGATATAGGGTATCATGTAGTTGGTCTAGACCGACTATAATTTTCTTACTTGTTTTTTTATGTAGTTGTATGGAAACTTGATGATCTTTTTCGAATAGCTGTTTGCTCATAGCTCAATTTTAATCGAAATCGCTTAATTTTCTAAATGAGCCATATAAAAATATAGTTTGCAACTCTAAAAAATATTAGTTTTGAGTCATTATTTCAAACTTGAAATAAGAGCAAATTTTTAACACCTTTGTATAGAAAGTGTCCGATCGCTTAGTTCATTCGAGCTACATTTTTAGCCGCATTACTTTTTAATTGTGAGGACGTATTGCATTCATATTTGCAAATCTAAAAATTATAAACCTTTACCACGTCTTCCTTAATATTTTTTTTTTTTTTTGTAAATTGAAGCCAATTTTCAATGGAGTGTATATTTTCATTCATGTGTATGAAAAGTGGTCCGATTAATGTGCGTTAAGATCACAATTATTGTCAGATTTCTTTTAAACTTTAAGAAGAGTATGTCCATGCAGTTGCAATTCAGAACAGTTAACAATTTTACCAAGTCGCTATGAAAATTATATTGAACTTGAAATACGTGCCAATTTTGACACATTTGAATAGTAGTAGTTGTTCGCCATTAGCTCAATTTTAATCGGAATGACTTAATTATTTAAATCAGTCAACTGTGAATGTGGTAAATTGATTGGCGTTGAGAAATACATAAACAAATAAATATACATATACATATATCTTTTGTTTTTTTTTTTCTGTTTTTTTTTTGTCGAACTTTATTTATTTTTTTTGGGAATTGTATACAACTCCAAGGAATGAAATTTTTGAGTAGTCATTGGGGAACATTTTCTGGAAAATACCATCAAATTTCCAACAAAAGCGTTTTTTCACACAATTGTATAAAAAGTGGTCAATCTCAGTCGAATAGTGTTATACCGACGCTTTGCGAAGGCACAATTTTGGGCGAAACGGTTTAAAGTTTTTAGTGAGAAATTTATGAATATATTCGATAACAGACAATGTAAAACCTAATCAATACATTTTTTTACTTTTTGCTCAATTTTGGAGCCTTTTTGAGCATTTATACCATACGCCAACATTTTTATCAGAATGCTTTGAGATTTTAAAAACAAAATCTCTATTCACATAATACTTATAATTGAAATATGAAACTGAGAATAGCGGAAATTAGAAGTATACATAAATGCACAAATATTCTAAATTCAAAAATAACGATTTTATATTTGACAGCGTTGTATATTCTGATATTATCTTCTGACACAATCGTTGATTTTCGTATTGTAGCAACCGTTGCCAGAAATATCCAAAAGTTCTGATATTTTTGGTGGGTTGTCACAACCGTTGCTTCGTGTGAATCATTGTTTACTGCATTTACTTCTTCATTTCGTCGAAAACAAGCGAGTAGGAAGGTTCGGGCGAAGTAACATTAAGCGGAAAAAAGAAAACAGGGAAATGACTATTGCAAATAATGAAAATTATGTTAACTTTATTAACGAATTTAAAATTTTGAGTTATGGGACATTTCTTCTGAAAAATATAAAAATAAAAATCTAAGAAAAAAACATACGATTAATTAAAAAAGAATATAATAACATTGATGAAAATGCTACAGTGCATGCGGTGAAAAACAGAATCTAAAACAAAATTAAATTTTACTTTTCCGCCGCTTGTGTCTTTTCTGTACCACACACACAGAAAGCAGATCCGAATTGCGATGATGTTAATAACCGAATTTTGAGTTGTTTGCAATTACAATTCTATTGCCTTATCAGTAAATATTTTATTACAATATATAATGGTTAGTTGCTATAAAATTTCTGTTGGTAGAATCGAAAATTCTGTTGTAAAACTTTAGAACAATTCGGTTGGCGAATTTTTTTCTGTTTGCAGCTACACAGAGTACAGAGGTTGCGGCAATAGTTGCCACGTGTGTAGTGAACATAATAATCTGATTTTTAACCACACTGTTCGTAGGCCTGATTTTATGTGAGTGTGTTAAAGCGCATGACCAAAAAATGCAAGTTCGAGTGTATGTGAGATAGGCGTAGGTTCAAACCTCACGGTCTAATCAATTATAAAATAACAATTATTACAATGTTTAATACAATCACTGATGAACGCTGAAATGCCAGACACCGGTTTGATTAAGAATGATGAGTAGTTATAAAAATAAGATCAAAATTTGCATATTATTTATAGTATTAAATGCGATATGTCTGAAAAAAATTCGTTAATTCTAATGATATACTAATAGTTTTTTTCAAAGTGTTCTTCATCTTTAAATGAATTTTTTGCTGGGAATCTGATAAAGGGTATCATTTCGTCGAGCTTAACCGACTATTATTTTCTTACTTGGTGTGGGTCTATGACATAAAATTATTATCAATTTCATATTAAATTTGTTCGTTGTGCTGCTTAGAACTAAAAATGACATTAAGCCGCTAGCTGGAGTCGCGCCTTAATTGGTTTAATACATAAAACACTAACAATTGAAATCCATTTGTGCTTTCGAGGCATCATGATATTGAAAATTGTATAAATGGTAACGACAAAGAGTTGAATTGAGAAATGTGCAAAATGTTAATCTCGCAGAATGTAAATATGTACAAAAAAGAATGTCAATAAAAATGTTTGCAATAATTTTAGCATTTTGTTGATGTTGAACATTTTTTTGTCTGCACATTTTTTATGCACCATTGAGTTCATTCGCTTGTTTTATATTTTTGCATTTATCTGTTATTGCCATTTTTTGGCTGAACAGAATTTTTTGAGTTTTCTTTTATGTTTTCTTCTTTTTTTGGCTTTCTTGATAATCAAAATATGTAAATGGTGGAATAAAAATATACAAAATGTACATGCAGACGTGTATGTACAATGTACATAAATTAAATGTAATTTTGTTTATATTGTCATGTATGTGAATGTTGTTGTTTTCTTTATACCGGTTTATTTAGATGTATATTATTTGATAAGCTTAAAAAAGAGCAAAGCAAAAAAAAATAAAAAATAGAATCCGCCAAAAGGCAAGCATTGGTTTTGTTATACGGTTAATTTAAACATTTCGTATTACCACTTTGGTTTCATTTCGAGATATTCAAATGTCCATAAACATACAGTGAGTAGCAAAGATATTTAAACAAAATCTATAATGACTGAATGAGACTTACATTTTGACAAAAATCTCGTTATAATTTTTCAAATAGTTAACAAATTGGTCCCGGTATATTAATTTTTCTCAATTTCTAAGAAATTTTATGTCTGGCTTTGGGAGATTGAAATTTTAGAAAACAAATATATTTTCCACAATTCTCTTTGAGAAAACCAAGTTCAAATTATACGCGTTGACACTGTAAATATATTTAATATACATAAGAATAATTTAAATATTCATGAAACGTGTTTTCTCTGTATTTTTAATGGTCGTGCATAAATTTTGACATTAAAACTCGTAATAACTTCATTACACGATATTTCCTCAAATGAAACCACAACAAATACAACATGAAACAAGTCTAAGTTTTTGTATATTTTTTGTTTGTTTGTTTTGTTTTCAACACTTTAAAGGTACCGCAAAGCTAGATTTTGAAATGTTTCAAACAAAAAACTCAAAAACCTGTTAAAGGCGTTACTTGATTGTCGTTTAAGTCTAAAATATTATGTTGGTTCTGATTTTTGTTTTTGAACTTTTTATTCCCTTGAAGTGCCAAATAACATTATTTTGAAATACAATGTTTCAATAGGAAGCCAGTTTAAAGTTAACCATTAAAAGATAGAAATTTATCTTAGGCGAATTTTCACTGGACAAAAAATTCACTAACAATTTTTTAAATCCATTTTTAATTCCATTGAATTTTATACCCGTCATCGAATTTATCTGAAAAGTGAAAACAAGTTGCCATAATATGAATATCTATTATTTGTTTAATTATTTAAGTTAATCAAAGATAATCTGGCGTACTAATGTAAATTTTATTGTCTACCACATTTTAATCAACCCAAAAGGAGAAACTCAATGAAACTTAGTTTAAACTATTTTTTTTAAATATATTTATTAATTTAATAATATTTATGTTTTATTTATTAGTATTTAATAAAAAAATAAAAAACAAATCATAAAAGTATTCATAATTGAAAACTTTCCCTATATTCTCATTTCAATATTTTGTGGGTATCCAAAATTTTTTGTACTGCCATTATTTTTTTTTACCACTCTGCATAAACTGGCTGTCTCTTTTGTATTTCCGATAGATTTTTTACAATTTCCGATAGATTTTTTATGGGATTGTTATCTGGTGATTGAGCTGGCTATTCCAAAACACTAACTGCATTAGATTGTATCCATTCGGTTACAACTTTGGAGATGTGTTATGGGTCATTGTCATTTAGAATTTGTCTGTATTCAATTTCAGTTAGAGTAGAGTTAGAGTAAAGCAACGCCATACCATAATTTGCCAATTTTGATAGTTTTATTTGTATATTTTGGGTCTACTCCTTTGTCGGACAGACGTTCATCATGGCCTCCTAAATTAAATTTAGATACATCTGAAAAGAGAACAGTACACCAATTCTGTTTGGACCAGTTCATGTGTTCTTTAGCAAAATTTATGTGAGCCAGACGATCTGTCTATGATGTCAGTGGTTTCTTCACAGGATGATAACAAGCATGATAAGCCTCAATTACTCGTCGGTGAACACTTCGAGCATATATTTTTGGTTTAAAATTGTTAATGACCTCCATAGGTAGCATTCTTGACCTTATTTAAACTCTCTTCTATTAAATTATACTGTCTTTGACTCATTTTTTACGGGGTCTGCGACTAAATGTTGAGTCGTCACCGTATATTTTTCACGATATATCTTCATAATATTTGAAAATTTTCTGTTTCTTAAGACAAGTAGCAAAATCATCTATTACTAGCAGATTACATCCCTCGAAATTTGAGTGCTAATTCTAGGAAATGTTATTTTTTAATTCAATAAAGACCCTAAAGTTATGCTAATCAATTATAGCCAATACAATATTCAACACAAAAAAACAAACTACCCTGCAGGAAATTTCAATAGTGAAAGAGTACTGACTCACTATTGACTTTGTCACCAGTACTACTGACCAACTATACCCCAGACAATGTAATTTTCCATAGACATTTAACATGTGCGTGTCATTGCAAATCACTAGTGACTAGGTAGATCTCATGGAACATATTTAGACATTGGAATCAGAGATTTACTAGTGACTAGGTAGTTCTCATTGTACCATGAGTAGACATTGGAACCAGAGATTCTTGTACAAATTTGATTGTTCTTTCACTTTTCTTTTAAAATTTCGTTTACTTATAATGTTTTTTCTTTAATTTATTATAAAATGTATTTTTATTTGCCTTTTATATTCAATTTTTCTATACCTTATTTTAAAACTTTTGTTTTTCATCCAACCACGTGTTTTTCAAACAAAACTATATAAATCAAGAAGAAGCAAAACACCCAACTTCTCTATGAAAACATTTTTTGACAGATAAAGCAAAGTAAATAGTGTAGACGCTTAGTTGGCAATGTCAACAAAATAGTAGACAAAAGTGGTGACTTGGGGACACTTGACCCCAGGCTTCCTGCAGGGTTATTTTGTTACAAACACATTGTATAATTTTATGTATGTGTTTGTAGCAACTTTAAATGAAATTTACTCAGAATAAAGCAAAAAATTTTAAAATCTGTAAATCTGCAAAACGGCTAAAAAGGTATTTACCTTTCAAAAAATATACGCTTGGTCAAAATCGGGATAAAACGGTAGAACATATCATCGCTCACAACAAATCGCCTAGCCTATTAATATTATAGATTCTGGTTCTTAACTACTTGCAAAACTTTATTTTTGCATTTTTATTATAATAATTAATTATAATATTAAAACATTAAAAATACAAATCGTTGGAAACTATAAATATTTAAATAACGGTTAAGATTTTATACATTCAACTTTGGTACAGAAGCCTAAAAGTTTCCATTGTTTTGTCATCACTAAAAAGAATTATTTTTTTTTCTTTTATCTACTTTTATAAATTGTATTTTTTGTAACAAATTTGTTATCTTTCGATAGAGAACACCTCAAAGAGTGATTTGGAAAAAAATACATAATTTTAGTACATACATATGTATTATATATAATTATATATTTGGTTTTAATTAATTAAAAAATTGGAATAGTTTAGCTTTTTTTTTAAAGTGGTTGATAAAAAAGAAATGAAATAAATAAATAAAATTATTTTCTTAACTTTACATTTGTTTTCTTGTATGTGAGAAGAATTGAATATCTCCATTATTAAGTATTGAGCATTTGATGTTAGATAAAAAAAGTCACGAAGAGTTATTTAAAAATAGTAAGTACCAAATACTCTGTAATCGGCAATCAACAATTTAGCAGCAATAGTTGAGACCATTCTCCGAAGAAAATTAAAAAAAAAAAAAATTAACAAAAGTTAGATTTCATCATTTCAAATGACTTTTTAAATTCAAAAGATTTCAAGTAATGTGATTTTGTTTGAAATTGTTAAAAATGATTCGATTTTGTTGCATTTCTTTATATATATTGTTTTAATTAATAAAATATACAACAAAACAATATATTTGAAAACTTTTTTCTCCTAATCGTATGGACAAAAATTTGCTTTTCTGATATTTTAACATTGTACGTATAACTCTATCCAGTTTTCAACTATTTGTCGTTCCTCTTAAAATAAAACAACAACAAAAAAAGATATGTTTTAATAGATAAATAATCATATTCCATTTTGCTTTTTCAATACTTTATGAAATCAAGTCACATGTGCGGCAAAAAAAAAAACGTTCATGCTTATTAAAATTGTCTACATGCGGCATTTGTATCAAATGAACACTTTTTCGTTACATAAATATTTTTTTAATGAACGACAAAAGAACACAACGATCGATGAAAAAAGGTTCATATCTTTTGTTAATTTTTTGTTTTTGTTCTTTTTTTGTAAATGGAGAGACATAAAAAAACAACATGTACGTCAATAAATTCATCGAAATAATGGTTAATATAAGGGGATAAGTTGAGATACATACAACAGCATCAGCATCGGTATTACAATCAGTATGCCAGACATCCCATACAGACAGCCATCGTCATCATCATCAACGCCATGAAACAGAACAGACTATCAGGAGATGAAAAAACAACGACCCCTTGATTGCGTGTTATATTTCAAAGTTGTTGTTGTATAAGTTCGTATGTGTAAATGCGTGGTTTTTATTTAATTTCTAGAGTCAAGTGCGTTAAAGCACATATGCACAGATTTTTTTTCGATTTTCAATAGATTTTGTAGGTAAAAAAATAACATGGATAATAATACTGTGAGTTATTTTTTTTTTTCGTTTTGCTTTGGCTAGAATAATTATTTACGAATATGAATTCGTGTCCCATTATATTGGTTAATAATCATGTGAGAATTAAATTAACTTTAAATTGCACAAACTAACGAACTAATCAACGAGCGACCAATAAAAACGTTTCTACTTAATTCTGAATATGCTTAATTCTTGTTGTATCTTCTGCGTCGCCATTTTATGTCATTGTGTTCGTTTATTTTATTTTATTTAATTTTTGAATATTTCGTAGCGTGGATTACAATTTAACCCTATGTTGTATTATATTAAAAAAAAAAAAATGTTTGTTTGCTTAATATTTTCCGCTTTATCTAATCAAAAATTCTGAAAGCGTTTCAAATTGTTGTCAATGTTCCTTAAAGGTATTTTACAAACACGTCTTTCGTTTGTTGATATTATCGATGCCATACTGAAGAAAGACGAATCAAATGGTTGGTTTAATGTTACAGCATCCAATGGGTTTTTGAAAATTAGCTTTTCGATTACTTTTAAAGACATAACTTTGACTATGTCCACAGTTGATTGCGTTTAATAAGATAATTTCATGCGTCGTTTGGCTATTTTGGGAATTAGCGCAGCGGATTAGATTAAAAAGCAACGTTTTTATTCCTTAATATTTTGTATTTGGACTTCCATACAAGTAAGATGTAGGACTGCTAATATCAAATATTTTCGTTTATTCTTTCTTTATTGTTGTCTTAAGATTCTGATGATACTTTATGATCAAAGTGGTGGCTGGACATGCTAAGATAGAAAAGCAAAGGTTTTTCAATGCTTGTACATCACATGGGTAGCAACAGCTAGGCCATTTATTTTAATATGCTTTGCCATCGAGGAATTCAAGAATTGTATGGCTGAAAACAAAATGGTATTGTCGGATACAGATTCATTCGTAGACTCTCACATCGATGATTCTATTAACCAAATTATCAACATAACTGGTATATTAAAAAGTGAATTGTGAAAAACCTTAAGAAGATCTTTCAAGAAGCATATTGTTCGCATGCACTTCTGTTCAACCAACAACTATGCAAGGTCTCCTGTTTGCGAGCATACTAAAAAAATCTTTCTTACCATCTTATGGTATGTCCAGTCCAACTTCAACTTGATAGTCCGGCTAATTGATTGCAGACACCAATCCCGATTATCGATGTTTTTGACATGCCTTCCTTTATTGGAAAAGTCTTTGCCATATATTTATTTAAAAATAGCAAAAATAACTAATTGAAAAACTACAAATAAAAACATAACATATTTATGTCTGAAATAATAGAGGTGAGAACTCCACATTTTTCAGTCAGTATCCTTTCAGTCACACCTCTATTAAGTACTTTACTGAAGCCATCTTGAAACAATACTAAACTAAAAACGGAGCTGCAATGAACCATACCTCCGTTTTATACCTTCCGCACAAGAATTTATCATTCCGTTTGTAACGCATTGAAAATTTTATCTGTGAACCCATATATTCTTCATCAACTCGAGTCGATATAGCGATATCCGTCTGTCTATCTGCCTATCAGTCTCTCTATTGAAAAATAAACTATTCACCTGGGTAAAATTAGACTTATGTTATTTGACATTATTTCGAGCAGGTTGTTATTGAATTTGGAGCCGCCGTGGAATGGCGTGCGAAATTGTTAATATTTTCTGTGCATAGATATGTTTCAGCGTTGCATACACATGTTTGTTTGCTTGCTGTTGTCTTTTTAGAAATGATGAGAGTTAGAATATGGTTATACTTTTACTCTCTTTAAACAAACAAAAATTTATGTAATTGTATGCTGACCGAATTTGTTAATTACTTTCAATTAAACACAGCAGAAAATACCTAAAAGCTTTGTTAATTATCTTATTAATTTTAATTATCATTGTAAAAAATATTGATTTTATAATGTGAAATATAGTTTTTCTGTCTCTTAGTTATAATAATGTGTATAGAATGCGGTTGGCGAGTATCAAAGACTCGGCAATCACTTCAAATTATAACGTATTTGCGAAATACTGTCGAAATTACCGGATATTGCGGATTAGTGGGGTCCGACAATCGAGTTTATAGAATAAATAATTAAATATAATAAATATTTGTAGTGTTGGTAATCTATAAATTTGATTAAAAAATTATTTTTACTTAGAAAAAAAAGACCGGAATTTAATATGGGGTTGTCACAGAATGCAGAACTTAAGATTTCGTTTTAAATCATTTGTTTTGAATAGGTATTTTTATAAGTAATTCACGGTACTTTATGATACGAAACTTTTTATTTTTAAGATATGTTTATTTCGGGCGATGACCACGAAATTATATTAAGCGTCACGAGTTTCATTTTTTGGTGAAAACCGATAATATCAGTTAAAAATTTCGTAACTCCTTATTTTTGCAATACGAACTTACAGAAATTTCTTTGATGTTTAAAAAATATTTAAAGATAAAGCAAATATTGTTAAAACAGAAACGTTCTCTTGGAAAGTTTTCTATTTAGCACTTAAGCCGCTAAAAAGACAACGGTTCGATTTTTCTCTTTATTCCTACTGTAAACTTTTATTCACGCAATAGCAGTTCTTATTTTAATATTTATTTTTATCAATATTTTTTATTTATTTAAATTTATTAATAAACTTTTTTAATTTCTCGTCATCAATTTGTAATTGTATTCAATATTCATTTAGGTAATCTTCGTTTCAAATTTATAATGTAAAGATTGTAGTTTATTCATGATATCTTTGAAGGTTGCTTAAAACCACATCCAAAGAAGCTGTGGATAAGTGATACTTTTGGAAAGATCGATTCCAAGTTAATATGGAAAAAAGATTTGAAGTGTAAGTAATTCCGTAAATGGTGTCTCATATTGTATGGCGTCCACTTTTAGACATCAAGAATTAGAGTCTGTATACATGTATTCCTTATGAAGTAAATTAATCGTTAGGGACGGGATTCGGGTAGACTCAATGGAGCTGTCCTTAAGAATAAGGATGGAAGCACACTTTCTTATTGAAGAACATTGGCTCAATAAAAGAAATTGGTACCAATGTGTCCCGACAAACTGGAACAAGAGAAGGGACCAGATGGGGAACAATATGATTGGCCTAACGAAGAACAGTATCGAGCGGAGAGAAATAACATAATATCCGAAACTATGGTAAATAAGGCAATAAAAGATTTTGCCCACTTTAAGGCAGCAGGTCCAGACGAAATCTCTCCTGCTCGATTAGCATATTCTCTGCTTGCATAAAATTGGCATACAACCCTAGAGCACGGCAGGAGGCTAAAGTGGTCTTGATACCAAAGGTGGGAAGGGCACGCTACGCAAATCCAAAGGTCTATCGACCAATAAGTCTTACTTCTTCCCTACTGAAAACCATGGAGCAGATAGCCGATAACATGGTTAATTCTAAAATTCCAAATGAGTAGCTGAGGTTCAAACAACACGTGCATTTAAAGGGACGCTCAGTGGAAACTGCGCCTCATAAAGTAGTTCACCACATCGAAATATCTTCTGATGTAAAAATCTTCGCCCTACCTATATCCATTGATATAGAAGGAGCTTTTAATAATGTATGAACCAATACGCTACTCCAAGCTCTAGACCAATTCGACATATACCGGAAGATTAAGACCTGGATCAGTCACATGCTTGGGTATGGATGGATAAGTTGCGAGATTGGAGGCATTAAAATAAGAGACAAGGTTTGTTGTGGGACACCTCAAGGGGGAATTTAATCCCCCCTTCTATGCGTCACCACTATAAATAGTCTGTTAAGAATTTTAGTCAATAAGGGTTTCCAACCTGACACATTGGATATACACAAGCGCCGTTAGACCAATTCTAACTTACACATCCATATGGACATCAATGAACAGGAAAGGCTACATCAAACCATTCCAGGAGATACATCACCTCCACTGCATAGGAATCAGTGGTGCAATACGGACAACATCTATGTGGGCTTTAGAGGCTATTACATCTATACACCCAGTCGACATTAGAATTAAATATGAGGCAGATCTGGCCATACTATGGTTAAGGGTAAGGTAAACAGATACCAGACAGGGAAAGCTGGATGAATGGAAATATTCTACAAAACCTTACAGGGTCACACTACTATTCGGACGGATGCACGGTAAGACTGGTGATCGTGATAATGGAGTGTATTAAATCTATTGACGCACGGGGAATCCCAAGACCCACAGACGTGGAAATATTTACGTACAGTCTAGCGGCCATCCTCAGACAAAACTTGATCAAGGACTGAGCTCTAGTGTAAAGAAGAGATTGCAAACTTCACCAGAAGGGGCAGACTTGAAATTGTTTTGATCCCTGGACACATTGTTGTAATAGGAAACGAGATTGCTGACGACATAGTCAGGAAGGGGGGTTATTTCCTGGAAAGAGTCAATTTAAAAACTCCAATACCATAAAATCCCTCAAATTGGAACTAGCCGAATGGGTGAGCAGTTCGCATATATCAATTTTGGAGGAAACTGTAAGTAAAGTCACAAAAATATTATGGGGCACTCCCAATACTTCGAAAACTAAGGAAATCGTTAATCTGAGTAGAATGGAACTTAGTAAGATAAATGGCTTCCTCACTAGACTTTCTGAACTGAGGGTTCATCTATATAGCATAGGACGGGCTGAATGAGCCGCATTTAAAAATTGCGGAGATAACGACATCTTACCCAGCCTGACAGGTCTTAGAGAAATAAGCTGGAAAACACTCAGGAAATTTGCAGAGATGCAGAGCGCACAATAAGCCGACTTTCAGGCTTAAGTGTACCCACGGATACCACGTATATGATGTATATACATAGCTCCTCTTCTCAAGATAACCTAACCTAACCTTCGTAAGTATTTCCGTTCATATCACTTTAACCAAGTAATATCCGATGTTGTCAGTGTTCAAAGCTGTCATCATAATATATTTTTGGCTGTATTATAGTTTTGCATATTTTTAGGACAACGCCCAGTAAAGAACGGGGCTTCCAAATAAGCAGTTTTGTAAGGGATAAGATTTAAATAATCCATTACAAACCTGCTTCTATAAAGCATGATTTTTACGTGGCGAGTTCCTGCTGTAAAGCATTCGAGTTTGATAAAACAAGTGCTTCTCAGCAGAATTAATGTTCATCTTCGGTTTTCATATTTTGAAAAAAGCTGTGTTCAAATTTTTTTTGTGTAGCCAGCTTTTTGTAAAAGGTCTTAAAAAATTTTAATATGAAAATTATTAAAAATCCATTTTATTTCATATTACTTCTCCTGAGTAGGACTTATACGAAAGCACTTACATCCGAGGATGGTCCCAGAACAACCCTACTAGACGTATAGATGTCGGCAGTGGTTTAAAAAAAAAAATAAGTTTGGTGAAAAGTGGCAATGTTACAAAATATATGTTTTAAATTTCAAGGCACCACGTTGTTTAGTATTATTTTTTTTAGGTGGACACGCCAGAAACGGTTAATAAAATCCAAATATGGTATTGAGTGATCACCGGCTAAAGTGACATACGCTAGCTGAAATGATAGGCATTTCATACCATACTGATCGAAATGGGTGCAGCTTTTGCTCACAATAGAATAAAAACAGCGTCGAGTTTGGCAATGTTTCATTGTTTGTTCCGTTTTCTTTGTCGGATGTATTTGATTTAATATTATCCTGCTTCTAAAAATCTTAATATTTTTTTAAATGAATATTTGGGATTTATTTCTTGTAATTCGCCTAAGACGTCCATTAAAAAATTACATTGATAGCATGTGCTAAATAATAAAAATCAAATAAAAATTACAGCAAATCTCACAGCAGAACAGCAGAACTTAGAGATGATAAATTAGAAAACACCAAGTTGATTAATGACTAAAATATATGAATATCAAATAAAAATGTATGATCAGTTTAAATTGAACAGTTTCATTTTGGTGATAAAAGTTTTAAAATTAAGATTAACAATTTAGATATAGAAAAATAAAACAAATCTTTTTATTTTAGGGAGAACACGCGTTGGTTCTTTTCTATATCGAATCGTACTTTATTTTTTCAGTATCAAAGTAAGACTAACTTAACACTAGATAGTTCTACAATATATATATTGGTCAGCCAATACTGATTGTATTGCTGATTTTACAAATCGATGCAGTGTACCAATTTGTATGTCACACATATACATTTGGTTGGTACACTGCTTCCGCATGTATAAACAAATATAAAAAACGTTCTATTCTAGCATTCATCGTTTCCGCATATATAAACAAATATTAAAGTTTGTATGGCCGTATACATTGTTGTAATCAATAAAACTCTTTAGAATTTTTTAATGTATCGACAAATTTCATATGACCGATATTGATTACTATGTCAAATTACTGGATACAAATAAACATATGAAAAAGAAACAATGTATGCGGAAATGAATGAACAGCAAGTAAAATTAAATTAGGTCAGAATAAAAATATAAAAATATGCTTACTTGCTAGAATAATCGTATCGATACTTTGCAAACAAAAATTGACTTGTGGGAAAAATTTATTAGTTGCGCAATATGCAACTAGTTATAAAAAGAGTCTTCAGTAAAATTATATTGAATGCTGCAAAATATCGATATGATTTTACAAATTTCATCATTATATGATGATCTTTGTGGGTGTTACTATAACTCCCCCACGGTTAGGTTGAGGCTCCGACGAAATATTATAAACTTGAACCTTTTTTTTATATATAAATAACGTAAGTATAATAATTGTGATAAATATAATGATGTTTATTCCACTACTTGTTATATTTAATATTTTATTATTCTTATGCTTAAAATCTATTTCTTTAAAATTGTTTTCATAAGTTATTTGTTTTACATATAAATCTTCCAATTTTAGGTCTATGAATGTTTTATTTTCTTTGATATCTGTTATTAAATGATACAAAATTACATCTTCTTTGAAGCTTATTTTATCGTTATAATATGATATGTTTCTTGCTGTTACTTTACAATTTTCAAATTTCAAAACAAATGTACCTGATAATATTTCGTAATTTTCGTGAATACAATCATCTGTTAAGTTTTCATAGAAGTTTTTAAATAAAAGAAAACCTTGTTTCATTTCTTTAATTTCTGGATAATCAAATTTTTTCAAGGTGCATTTAGCTTCATTATTTTTAACAATATTTTCAATACAAGGATCTTTAAATGGTTTAAGATTTTTTAATAAATTATCTGTTACATTAACATAAAAAATATTTTTGTTTTTATCAATCAATATTTGATTTTCTTCCAAATACAATGATTTATTTTCCCTATTGGGAATTGGTTCAAAAGTAATTTTAGAGAAGGAATTAGAGGAATATTTTGGAATGGAAAGAATGATTGAAATAGTGTCTTCAATGTTCGCCACGCTAATTTTAATATTATTGTAAGTTTCAAAGTCATCTATCAGTTGTAACTCTTGTTGGTTTAGTACGTCTGTAGGAACAATACCCAATTTACCTGTGAATATTACCTGACCAATATCATCTACGTGATTCCTCAATAGTGATATATCGTTATCAATCTGGTATATGTGCTCCAAAAACATTACTTCATCTTCTATTGTTGATATCTTATTCTGGATCTCATTTTTGTATCTATTTATATATCTTGTAACTTTAGTCTGTTGCTTGTTTATATGGGTCGTAATATTTTGGATTTGTGTAGAGAGTGTTTCACTTATCTGGACGAATGAGTTTATTTCGACTGAGTTATCTAATATATTCTTTTTCAGGATATCAAGGGTGTTCCTGATTTCTTTTTCATCGTCACTGTCCATGTTTCCAGTGATAAACTTTATTCCCTTACCAAGTCCATTCACAAGACCCCGTCTGTTTCTAAAATGTGGGGATAGGTTAGTTATTTTAACTCTCAGCAAATTGAAATCGTTTTCTATCGTTTTCATTAATGGTTTCAAGTCTGAGATGGTTCCATCCAGTAGTTCTATGTTTTTCTCTATTATTTCTAGAGAATGGTGGTAGTCTGTTAAATTAATAAAATGAACAATCCTATGATAATGATCGATGATTTTTATGTCTTCTTCTTTTATTGGGAGATATCCCTTGTTGTCCTCTACATTCTGAATGTACATCCTCTGTGAATCCAGAAGATGCAGAATTGATGTTAAAACCATTATTATATGTATTAGTTCCATCTGAAAATAAATATTTTCGTATGTAATTTATGGTGTATCTTGGTTGACATTCTGATATTTTCTTTTTCTCCTGATGTGAGATTTATAATATTTGTGTCCTCTATTCGTTATAACGTGGTCATCATCTAGTTCGGAAACTATTACTTTCCTAAATTTTGAGTGGTTTTTCCCTCCTCTTTCATCCTTCAAGTATACAGGGCCTTTTTGAATATCTACGTTTTCCCGTGTCCTATTAAGTTTGCCGATGATATTTTCTTTCGTCTTTATAATAGATTCCCTAATTGACTGGTAATCATCGTGAGTTATATTTCCGTTTCTGAAATCAATGGGTTTTTTATTGGTTGTAGAATGAATAGTATTGTTATAAAATACAATCACTTTATATATCTTTTCCTCAACTGATTCTATTTCCCTATTGGGGTCATGTTTTAGGATTCTGATGTGTTCGTTAATGGTGTTGTGCAACCTTTCTATATCAGAATTCGAAGTATGATTATTGTTTGATGTATAGTGAATTTCAATATTTTGTTCCCTAAGAAATTCCAAAAGAGGCAAGGCCTTGAAACCCAATTCGTTATCCATAACCAATTTCTTTATAGTACCGACTGTTGATAGATATTGTGTCAAGGCGATCTTGAATTCGATCCAAGATCTATTCTTTATTTTTATTGCCTGAGCATGTTTGGAGAATTTATCGATAAATGTTAGGAAAAGCGTCTTCTCCAAACTATAAAATACATCCGCATGAACTATCTCGCCTGGTTTTTCCGGTGTCTCTGTAATTTTAAATTCTTGTTTAATTGGACGTCTTTCATATTTTTCTTTACTACATATATCACAGTTATTTATGTATTGAGTTATTCGTAACTTCAATTGCGGGTGATATATTTCTAATTTCAGTTCTGCAAAATTTTCATTTATGCCTCTATGATTATTTTTCCTATGTTCATTTTCAATTATTTCAGTCAATTCATTTTCGTCTAGGGCATCCTTTAATAGTTTGTGACACATAATCACTCTAAATCCACTATTGGTTTCAAAATATTTGCTTATAATTTCCCTAAATTTTCTGGAAATATGTTCGTCATGAATCAATACGGCATTAGTTTTATCGGAATCGAAGTGATTTTTCAGTAATGTTATTATGGTCTGTTCGTCAAATTCTTTAGCTGAAATTGTTTTTCTCTTGTTCCTAAATATGCTCTCATTCCTTATTTTGAGTGAACCTGACGTTGTTTTAACAATATTAATTTGTCGTCGATAGAAATTGAGAGGATTGGTCGTCTCTATGATCGTATTATTACCTGTGGAAGTGTCATCTTCATTCATCAAATGTATCTCGACTCTAGATAATGCATCAGCATTTCCGTTTAGGATTCCTTTTTTGTATTTGATTTCGTAATCATATTCTTGCAACCGAAGTCTCCACCTTACTAGTTTTGAGTTTGGTTCTTTGATGGAAAATAACCAAGTTAAAGGTCGGTGATCAGTTTCAATCATGAATCGTCTTCCAAATAAATATGGTCTTAACTGTTGTGTTGCCCACACTACAGCCAACAATTCTTTTTCAATGGTACTGTAATTTCGCTCGTGATCGTTTAGCGTTCGGCTTATATAACAATTGGGATGTCCATCTTGAGATAATACTGCTCCTATTGCGAAATTGCTTGCATCAGTTTGCAAAGTGAACTTTTTATTGAAATCGGGGTATGAGAGTACAGGAGAATTAGTTAGCAATCTTTTAAGTGTCTCGAAACTTTCCTTGTATTCTGGGTCACTCATATCAATTTTAACATCCTTTTTCAAATATTTAGTCATTGGTTTAGCAATTTTTGAGTAATCTCTTATAAATTTTCTGTAATATCCCGCTAAACCCAAAAATTGTTTGATTTCTTTCTGCGTAGTAGGCAATGGAAATTTCTGAACACATATTATTTTCTCTGGATTTGGTTTAATACCCTCTTCTGTTACAATATGACCAAGGAAATTTGTTTCTTTTTTCAAAAATTCGCTTTTATCGATTTGAATTTTAAGATTCACTTCTTTCAAACGTTGAAATACTTTTGTTAATGACTCTAAATGTTCTTGCAACGAAGTAGAAAATATTATGATATCATCTAAGTACACCAGGCAGATCTTATTAATTAAGTCTCCCAGAACATTATTCATTAAACGTTGAAATGTAGCCGGGGCTGTCCTCAGTCCGAAAGGCATACGAAGAAACTCGTAGTGACCTCCTTCCACACTGAAAGCAGTTTTAGCTATATCCTTATCATGAATTTCAATTTGATGAAATCCTTTAGCAAGATCTAGTGTTGTAAAATATTGACATCTACCCAGTTTTTCCAGGATTTCGTCAATATTGGGGATTGGATATTTATCGTCAATCGTGATTTCGTTCAGTTTCCGATAATCAATAACCAATCTCCATTTTCTTCTTCCGCTGGCATCCATTTTCTTTGGAACAATCCAAACGGGTGCTGAATATGGTGAGTGACTAGGTCTTATTATTTTTTTATCTAACATTTCCTTAATTTGCTTTTTCACCTCGTCTTTATGAACATAGGGATAGCGATATGTTTTCGCAGCAATCGGAATGTTGTTAGTTGTACGTATTTCATGTTTTATTGCGTTAGTAAATGTTAAATCGTTATCTTCTGTATAAAATATTTTCTTAAATTTATTTATAAGCTGCAAGAGTTTTCCTCTTTCTTCACTGTTTAAGTGATCGGTCCTTATCTGTTCCAAGAGTGAGACTTTAGAGATCTCATCTCCAATATTATGGACGCAAAAATTTTCACTAGTTACATTATCGGTTTTTTGGGTACTTAGTTTTACATTCCTTGGGGTATTTCCACTTACTTTTATGGCAGCATCTATTTTGAAGTTTTCTGCCTCATATATTCCTTTCATGATTTCAATATCCTGATTATTTATCAAGGTTTCAGGTATACATATTAATCCTTCTTTCTTATCAATATTTAATTCTACATTATATATACCGTTTGTTTTGAAAAAATATTCTTTATCTTCTAACGTGTAATTCATAGGTATTTTTTTATTTCCTATTATCAACAAATCATTGTTTAAATTTATTATTGCTTTTAGCTCTTTTAAAATATTGTTACCTAACAATCCATCGTATCTTGTATGAAATTTACAGACAAAGAATTCAATCCTATTATTGGTATTGCCCAGCTCCTCAAAAAGCGGGATGGATACCTTTTCTTCTAATTTTATTACGTGTTGCAGAGTCTTTAAAATTACAGGTTGGGAATTTGTTTTCCATTTTGAATGGCATATCCCTGGATTTATTACCGAATGTGTGGCTCCAGTATCTACAATAAATTTGAGACAACCCAACCTTGTCTTAACAGTTATATATGGCAATCCTCCGTTGAGGCTCCTTGCTGAAAATTTTCAGCGTTATTTATTTCCATCGGTTCGGACCTTGGTTGTGTGGGTTGGGAATTTCCATTATTATGCCATCGTGATTCTTGTGTATTGTCTCTAAGAATATTTTGTTGCTGTTGTTGATAATATTGTTGTCGTGGTTGTTGTGTACTGTTTCTAAAAATATTTTGTTGCTGTTGTTGATAGTATTGTTGTCGTGGTTGTTGGCGATGGTTCTGGTCGTTTTGCCACCTAGATTCCTGTGTATTATTTCTAAAAAAAAGTCGTGAATCCTGTTGATTCCCATTATTCTGTCTAACATTATCTCGTTCTCTATTTCCCTGATATTTCCCATTATAATTATCCCTATTTGATTGTGGTGTATTTCCATCACTTTGGTGTCTTTTGGCTTGTCTAGTATTTCCCTGATATGTACGGCCGTCTTTACCCATTTGATCGTATCCGTTTTCGTATAGAATGTCCATAGCTGTTTCTAATGATGTCGGATTTCTACATGCCAATATTGTTTTCATCGGCTCTGGAACCTTATTTTTGAAAATATGCAGAGCTGATCTTTGATTATTTATGGAAACTTGATTCGCGGCTTCTCCTTCACCGAGAACCATAACACTTTTATTATTCAACCGTCTCAATTTATTTTTTATATCATTATAAAAGTCCACAGTATTTGTCTGAAACGTGACCGCTCTTAGGTCGTCGTAAAGCTCATCACAACTCTTTCTTTCGCCAAAGTTATTTTGTAAAGCCCTCTTTATATCCTGCCAAGACTGAACCTGTGTATTTATTTCTATTATTTCCTTTGCCTTACCAACAAGTCTACTCTTAATTATGTCTGAGAATAGCAACTGTGACAATTCGTCGTATGAAGCGAGTATGGGGTATACTCTGTCTACTAGTTTCGTGAATGTCATTAGGTCATTTCTGTTGCCGTTGAACTGGGGCAGATTGTTCAAATACCTAATTGGGTCCAAAGCAATTTGTTGGGGGTTTGCCATTTTGGAGTAAGGGAAGAGGAAAAAGAAAAAAAATTTGGTATTTTAAGGGAAAGGGGAAGGAAAAATCCTACTTCAGAAAATCAAATTTTAAAACACAAAAAAGTTTTATTCACGCGAAAGGAATAAGTTTTAATCGTACAAAAATACCGAAAATTTATGCAATACGTACAAAAATCTTTCACTTATGAGAAACTAAAAATTTTTCAAAACTATATAACACATAAAATGAATTCAATA
This sequence comes from Cordilura impudica, assembly GCA_963682025.1. Taxonomy (NCBI): domain Eukaryota; kingdom Metazoa; phylum Arthropoda; class Insecta; order Diptera; family Scathophagidae; genus Cordilura; species Cordilura impudica. The sequence goes on along the minus strand of OY821517.1, from coordinate 198,062,226 downwards.
ATAATAAATACAATATATTCTTACGGCCGGTTGTATGATGTAGACTTCCTTCTTAATGGTAGTTGTTGGTCCTTTATGCTGTAGGTTGTTTTATAGGTATTCACAATGTGTTAAAATTTATAGCTTCTAATTAATTTAATTTTAATTTTTGTTTTATTTCTTTAATTATTTGATTCAATCACTTTGATTTTTTTTTTTTTATTTGATTCGGTCACTTTTGATTAATTTTTGTTATTTTTACTTTAATCATTTGATTCAGTCACTTTGATTTATTTAAAAAAAAATTTTAAGATTTGACTCAAAATTTTCTTTTCAAGGATATGACTTTTTTTTTTTTAAAAGTGTTTTGTCAAGGATATGACTTTTTTTTTTTTTTTTTTTTTAAGTGTTTTGTCAAGGATATGACTTTTTTTTTTTTTTTTTAAATGTTTTGTCAAGGATATGACCTTTTTTTTTTTTAAAAAAAAAAAAATATAAAAAGGAACTCTTTTTACTCTTTTCTTTATTTTACTTTAGGGATTAGATATTGAAATATCCATCCCATCCTCGTCGCCAATTTAGATATAGAAAAATAAAACAAATCTTTTTATTTTAGGGAGAACACGCGTTGGTTCTTTTCTATATCGAATCGTACTTTATTTTTTCAGTATCAAAGTAAGACTAACTTAACACTAGATAGTTCTACAATATATATATTGGTCAGCCAATACTGATTGTATTGCTGATTTTACAAATCGATGCAGTGTACCAATTTGTATGTCACACATATACATTTGGTTGGTACACTGCTTCCGCATGTATAAACAAATATAAAAAACGTTCTATTCTAGCATTCATCGTTTCCGCATATATAAACAAATATTAAAGTTTGTATGGCCGTATACATTGTTGTAATCAATAAAACTCTTTAGAATTTTTTAATGTATCGACAAATTTCATATGACCGATATTGATTACTATGTCAAATTACTGGATACAAATAAACATATGAAAAAGAAACAATGTATGCGGAAATGAATGAACAGCAAGTAAAATTAAATTAGGTCAGAATAAAAATATAAAAATATGCTTACTTGCTAGAATAATCGTATCGATACTTTGCAAACAAAAATTGACTTGTGGGAAAAATTTATTAGTTGCGCAATATGCAACTAGTTATAAAAAGAGTCTTCAGTAAAATTATATTGAATGCTGCAAAATATCGATATGATTTTACAAATTTCATCATTATATGATGATCTTTGTGGGTGTTACTATAACTATTAACTTCAAAGTTAAATTCCACTGATGAATTTGGACCAAAAAAAAATTTTAGGCGGCAATTGAATCACATTGCATTTTTTTTTTTTGAATTTCAAATGTACATCCATAGATTCACATTAATTTGGACGCATTTCTAGTTGTTTTTATTTACTGATCCAAACAAAGTCACACGACAACTTTCACGGCGGAAAACAAGAAAAATAATACACCAACGCAAAACCAAATTACTGAAAAACTCATGAAAACAAATAAACAAAAATATTCACCATTATTATTTTTTTTTTTCCAAATCTATTTACATTTAATTTTTCAAAATAAACAGGCATAAAGCAAAATAATCAAAATAAAATACAAATGTGTTACACTTACGCCTATTTTGTCTAAAAATTAAATCAGACTATGGATACAGTTAATATTAAACAAATATTTGAGAGATTTTCTATTTCTAACCTTTTGGTAAGTAAACCATTCTTATACAATTTCGAGTTAACTTCATTGTTCACGCTGATATACATAAATTCTGTACAGCATACAGTAACAACAGCGGCAAAAAAGGTATTTCACTGAAATGAAATGATATTTTTGTTTCTTTAGGGAAAAGGGTTTATGTCATAAATCAGCATGTCTAAATACAATAAAATCATAAAATTAAAAAGAAAAAATCAAATATACAAACAGAAAATTATGTATCTTGATACAAAAGTCCTGTTATAAACTAAAACACAACTAAACCGAATAAAAGAAAATCAAAATTTTTCACTAAATTGTATCTGATGACGACAAAATAAACCATAGGAGTTTGTTTGTTGCATGTGTTTAAATTTGAATTTAAATATCAATGCGAAGTGGTAAAGGGAAGGGTTATCTCGCCATATCATGCAGAGTTAAGAAATACAAAAAAGTGTGCTCAGGTCATGCTCTAATTTTTGAAATATTTAAAGTCGAAAATAATCTCACATTCATACTTAAACAACATGTTTAGTTATATAAACTGCTTTATATGCTATTCAGGTAAATACTTGTCTCTTAAAGTTTGTTATTAAAAAATTATAATGGAGATAGACAAATGGAAATGGAAATAATTTAAGATTGGAGCTACATAAGTGTTGAAATGTAAATTTTTATATCACCTTTTCTTAAGCTCAATATATTTCAGGTTTTTTTGGGAGTGTATTTTTTAATCTCGACAGAAGAACAGACATAATATTAGAATATTGGAATATTTATTTGGCTCTTACTCATTTATATCTAGAATGATGTTGATTACAAATTGTCACCTATTCGTTGGTGTGAATACAATGTTATATAGTACAAAGCAGAATATAAATATCATAGCCCAAAAAATTTTTGAGAACTTTTTTTGTATTTTTTGGAAATCGATTTATCCAAGCAATCATATTATGAAACGTAATTTTTCTCTGGTTCTTTGTTTTTATAAATCCAGGTAAACCACATCTGAAGAGTAACGAGTAAGTCTGCGGTGAATACACTATATTAAAGCACCAAAAACCTATAAATCAAACGATGAAATTCATTAATTCAAGATAATTTGGTTTTGAAATTATTGCTGCAGTTGATTAATGTTCCAAATGCTCCAAAAATGTGATATGAAAATGTTATTGTAACTTACAATATAGATTTAATTACAAATATAATCGCATGCCGTTTGGAATTCACGGCTGAAGAGATCGCGGAGGTTGGTTATATTTGTGTTGATAATATTTTTGGTCATAATTTGAAAACAAAATTTTTAATGAGTTACCCTAATTTGGAAATGGCAATTCGATCTGTACCACGCAGCGAGACGATACCAGGGCCTACTCGTGAATCTAAATGCGTATTGCACCACCACTGTATGGATATTCTTTCAACCACAACCAACAATTTCTTTCCATGATTCTATTAACAATTTATTAAAATATTAACAATTTATTAAAATACTGGGCTTGATCAAAACATACACAGGAAATTGCAGCTTCTATACTTCGTGATCACAATTTGATGGATAAAAGTATTCGTTTTACTTATGCAGTTTTCCTTTCTGAAAAAAAATGTCGCACTTTATTTGGACTTTTTTCGAAAAGTGTATTTTTTATATATTCTAAATTAAGAGCAACCTTATCTTATACATCAATCGAAAGGTCTCAAAGAGCTGCTTTTATATAAAATGCAAACAAATTTGATTAATATCCTCTTTAAAGTCATAGGGTGAAAATATTCAAAAAAGGGGAACAATGGCGAAATAGTCTCACACTATGACCTGAAAAAAGGTAATGGTTGCAATTTTTTTGCAATTTATGAGGGCTTGCCTTTGATGTACAAGATAAGATAGCTCTGAATTCAGAATATATGAAAAAATACACTTTTCGAAAAAAGTGCAAATAAAGTGCAACATTTTTGTCAGAAAAGAAAACGGCATTAAATTCGTCATCGATTACATCTATTACAACGTTATTTTTTTTTTTTTTTTTACTAAAGAAGACAATTTTGTATTTTGTAATAATATTAGTGGATTGATGGGGGCATAGGGTTGGCACACAGGCTGGACTTGGCTGGGTTACCTAGCTTTTTTTTTACTGTTGTCCAGCTAAAATAATATTTGTCAAGCTAGATTGCAATTTTCGATTAAAATCAAACAACAGCTTTTTAAGTTATAAATATAAATAGCACATTTAATAGAATAACTTTTTAAAAAAAATGTCATTTTAATTTTCCCTTTGTTGGCATCACTTTTAACATATTAGTCAACATTGATTGTACATTTCTGTACAATGTTATGTTAAAAAATATAAATTATAATTTTATCGGAACTAACGACATCTACCAATACTTAAACAGCTGATCTCATAATAAATATTGTCGAAAAAAGTAGAAGGTAATATATTAGTTTTACTTTATTGATTAACTTTTTAAATAAGCGTTATAATTTTAAAACACCTTATTGAAATGGAAAATGATGGAGATGCTGGTCCATCAAAAAGAAAACTAACATTTTTTTGCGGTCAATGGAAATGATTTCCAGAATATGCTAAGTGCATACGAATAAAAGATAACTAAACGGTAGAGTATAAATAATGGCAAACAGATATTATAATAATATTTGAGGGCAGCCGATCGCTAAATGAACATATAAAAACAAAAAATGATGTTTAAATGGAGATGTTGCAGAAAATTTCTCAATCTATTTTAAAATTTGGTGTCCCAACAGAAACAAAAATTGAAACACAAATCGCCAGGATGGAGTTAGTGCGTGTTTACCAAAATGTTGTACACGTACTTAGTTATAACAGTCTTGATTGCCAACAAAATAATTTGTGAAAGAACAAAAACAGCAGCAATTGCCGGAAATGTTTTAGCCCTTTACTTACAAGAAGTAACCGTTGTTGCTTTAAAAAATTATTTCTATGCACTAATATTGGTAATGTCAAAACATACGCATACGGTCTTCAGTATTTTGTTCCAGAATATGGAATTCATAAACAAGTTTTAGACTTTTATAACGATCCACATGAAACTTCAAGGTATATTTTTCAAATATAATGAGAATAACTAATGATTGTAATTTAGACATAAAATAAATAAAATCATATAGTCATGATAATGCTGCTGTTAACTACAGCATTCACAACTCTTTTTACCGAAAATTGAAATATGCGTCAAAGGAACAATTGAAACAATCTATTCATAACAATTTATCACAATGTTCAATAAATCGCTGATGAAGGCAGATATGCCAGAAACCGGTCCGATTAAGAATAAAGTGTACTTATGAACTTTAGAAAAATATGATTTCTTCTGCTGTACCACGTACCACTGAAAGCAAGTTATTAAAGTAAATTTTAATTGTCATATTGTAAACAATTGCCTTAAAAGAGCACTACATGTATGTTTTATATGTTGATATCGAAACATTTATAATAAAAATATTCAATGACACATTGGCGTTGTGTTTCCTGGCATGCATATTGCATAGAGGTGGCTCTCCCGTTAGCAGCTATTTATCATTTTATTTTTTGTTGGCCAGCTCTAAAAATTTATTTTTTGAAAAAAGGAATGTATAAATGCCAAAAAGTGTTTTATTATTTTATATGGAATTTCGGCAATTGATATCAATGAAGAAGATAAATGTAAAACTGAAAGCTCGTCAGACGCATATTTATATTTTATACACAACATAATGCAAGAACTTCATACAACAATTTTAGCCCCTGAAAGTAACTTTTTAACGATTTTAAAGTCGCACGATTTAATGATCCGACTTATGACTAGCCTTCAATGTAGAATAAACGAAAAATTTTTTGGCAGCAAAATATATGGAAAATATTTTCTTTAATGAACAAAAAATGTTTACGACAGAAGGAGAAGAAATTTTAAAAACAGCTGTTAGTTAGAAATACATTTCGATTTTTTTAATTATATTTTTAAAATTTAAATAAAATCTATTTTCAACTTACACAATCTTAAAATATCTGAAGCAATAAACAATGATAAGTTATAAAGCGATTATTGCTGCCCTCGTGAAGCTTGGGAACATTTACCAAAAGATTTATTTAACGATAAAATACGGTCTCATTTTTTTCATCAAAAGTGATAATGAATTCGAAACCAGTAAGTAATACCAAGAAAGCAATGCCTTTTGTGAAAGAGGTTTCAGCATTTTAAATAATATTTACACCAAAGAAAGAAACCGATTGTCATGCGCCCTAATTAAAGCTGAAATATTACTACGAACAAATTTAGAGGAATTTGGTAAAGATTTTCAAAAGTTTTTACGAACTTCCAAAGGTTTGGAATTGGAAAAATCTGTAAGTTCGAAAACAAAATATATGTTGCAGAGAAAGTAAAAGCATTTTATATATGTACACTGAAATGTTATATGATAATTGCTTTTTTTAACTTTTTTTATTTTTGTTTTAAAATTCTTTTTAATTTTTTGTTTCAATTATTTAATTTTAATTCTCACAGAGAGATTGCATAGACAAATTTCAAGTTTCATTTTTATAGTTTTTTAGTAAATTATTTAAATCAAATAAATTTTAAGGACTGAATTAAAAAACATATATGCATATTTTTATTTACTTTATGTACCTAAAAATGTGGAAAAATATTTTTCGAATAAAAATTATTTACACAAAACAAAACCTGACAACTATTTTTTCATAAAAACATTTTTTGAAAATATCCAGCTTTTTTAATCCGAATGTTCAGCCTTCAGCGAATCTGGCTCTGGCAATCCTATGGAGGCTGTTTTTCCTTAAGCGTTTTTAAGAAATTGTTGCTAAATTAATATTTGCAACCACTATTATTTTGAATTAAGTTAAACTTTTTGAATGGTAGGTAGGTAATATGGCGGACTATTTTTAAATATATGATTCGCACGAAAATGAAAAGGTACACGACCGGTTTGCTTAGATTTCAATACAAGAATGAATTTATTAAAAATTCAAAATGGATCCTTAAAGCTAACAATTCAAATTTCCCAAGCGTTTTGACATGTAGTGATGACAATTCAATATTAAAACTTATTATAGCCGAAAAACTTAAATAAAAATACTCATACTTAAAGGAGTTAATTCATTAAATTCAAAAATATTAAAATATAAAAATATAAAATGACGAATAAGATAAAATGATGAAAAAATAATAAAATAATAAAATAATAAAATAATAAAATAATAAAATAATAAAATGCAAAAAAAAAATCCATGAAATGATTAAACAGAGGCGCTTAAGGAGATTGTATATTGATTCATTTTAAGGTAGCTTAAAAGTTGCATTTATTAATAAAGGAAAAAACTTTGCCAACAATTCCTATTACGTATTCCTTAAAAATGAAAAAACTTATGAAACATTGAAAACAAATTTCTAAAAAGTTAAATATTCTGAAAATAATAGACTTTAAAGTGCTAGCGATGCAACAAGATTTCACAAAGTATAAGTGTTTTATTTGTGAGTAGAACAGCAGTACCATTATACTGACTTTTAGCACAGATAACATGACACAATTGATCAAAAATGTTTACGCCAACATCTTGGTACAAAAAACGAAAATTCAGCTGCCTCCGCAAAATATTAAATTATTCATCGTAAAAAACTTCCCTAGAAACTGGATAAAGACTGTAGAAGTCTTTTAATGTCTAAAAAAAAGGTTTTCCTTGGATTAGTGAGGCTAATTTAAAATATTTTTTTTTTATTTTGGTCGTATTTTAATTTGGCTAAATAGAAATGAAATTAACAGAGGAGGAATGAAATGCTTTGAAATCCATCAAATCTTTAATTAATAAAGATTTAGGGATGCACAAGGCCAATCATTTTAAAGAAATTGTCAAAGATATGGTAGTAGCTTTCGCAGACTTAACAGTATTAGTGTCATTAAAAATACATATTTTATACAATCATATCGTTAATAGTTATTTTGGAATAAATTTGGAAGAAGTCTAAGATGAACACGATGAGAAGGAAATGGTCTAAATTGAAACTAGATATAGGAGGAAGGATTCACTTGCAATCCTTGCAGAATATTATTGAACCGTGAAACCAGATGCTTTAGAAGAATTCTTTAGCCGTCGTCCGAAGAGTCTTTTAGAGTTAATCAAAAACATAGTTTTACTTTATTTTTTATATATTTTTTTAAATATACTTTTTGTAAATAAAAATATAATGAAATATATGTAAATGAAACATGTTCTATTTAACTAAACTAAAAATATATTGTTTGTTAGATTTGACGTTATTATTCAGACATATTGCAATTACAATTGTAATTAGTATGCAAATTTTAATTTTGTTTCAATGGTGCGTGGTAGAGAAGATGAAAAAAATTCATAACTACACTGTATTCTTAATCGGACCGGACATATATTTGAGATGATGCTTTGAAGCGAAAATTTTTGTAGAACAATTTCATATAGAAACAATCTATTCATCTATTCATAACAATTATCACAATGTTCAATAAATCACTGAGGAAGGCTGAAATGCCAGAAACCGGTCCGATTAATAATACAGTGTAGTTATGAATTTTTGAAATATATGCTTTCTTCTTCTCTGCAACGCACCATTGAATTACAAATAAATATTTTTTCTATCAAATAATAGATAAAGCATAAAATTTTTAAGGGAGATTCCTAAGGAAGGTCCGGAGGGAATAGGACCCAAAGGAAAAAATTTCCTCTCAATAAAGTAATAGGGGGTCAGTAATATATATTAGCCCTCTCCGACCTTCCCTAAAATGAGAAATATTGATTGAGTTAATTGTGGGCGGTTAAAACCCACTCCCACCGCCCTTTAGGACAAAAACCTGACGTGACACGAAAAGTGTGACTTCAGACTCTAATTCAGCGACCGCCACGAAACCCTATGAGATTTTCTGACAGCTGTACAGCGTTATTAGTTTAAGAGACACTATGATGACCTTATAATTAAAAATTAAATATTTCCCAACCTCAATTACTCGAGAAGTTGGGCGTAAAATTTAATGCGCTAGTAGGGTTTTCGAAATTCCTTTCATTTCAATCCCATCATGAAACTTTTATAGAGGGAATGCAATGTAATATATATCCTACAGTAACCACTTTCAGATTATTTTCGTATGAATGGTATTTTGAAGGCTTATCCAACGGATTTAATATTACATACTCTAGTTTAAACTTCAGAAATACTGAATTTATAACTATAAGATTATGGAACTACCCCTTAAACCAAAAAGTAATACCGCAGATGCTTTCTTTCTTAGGAGGCTAGTAATCTTCTGAAGTGATCTATCTTGTTTTTGTAAAAATAAAGTACAAAATAAAGCAATGTTTTTTTTTTTCATTAAAATCAACTTCCCAAAAATCTTCTGGAATATATTCTGCTTTAAGAATTACAAAAATTAAATAAAAATTTTTGGTGAAACGCCCTACATATTATGTCAATGATTTGTTCATTAAAATATGTTTTATATGATTTAAACTAATACACTGCTGGAACTGTTCTACTTTAGACTGTTGCTAACAAAAGGACAAACTTAATACCACAATTGTGTACACTCGTAGAAATATATAATCGGCGACATACGAGAAAAACATTTAAAGATTTATGACAGTTTTATTGCACTATACGGATTTTATTTTATGATACAAGAGTCATACGAATACTATAAAATAAAAACGAACACAACGTTTTCAACAGGTGATCATTGTAGAACAATCAAATTCAGAGTATAGTAACAACAATGTTTTGTAGTAGAATGATGTCTTATAGTAGCACTAATGGTTGATTCAATTGAGTATAATTTTTTCTAATCATATTTTGACTGTCGGAATATATCGAGTTAAATCTAATTGAGTTACCGGATATTTTTATAGTTTCCACAATATTTCTGAATACTTTCAATTCTTAAACAAATTTAGATATTCTCAAAATATTCAGTATTAAAATTTATTTGATTAGGTACTTTAACTGAATGTTTAGAGAGTCGCAACAATGTCACATACTTGTATTTCATTACAAATATTTTGTATATTCAAATAATTGATTTTTAATTGTTTTTATTAATGATATTGACGAAGATTCTATATTGAATTGTACACGATTCTTAATGCAACAAAGAAATAACAATTGCTCATAAAAATATTTACAAAACATTCACAATAGTAAATGATTGCTAACGATTTGTTTTTAAGCATTAATGAGGCGTTTTTATGACGCAAAAAATAATAATAATTTGATCTCAAAACAAGCAAGAGTAGCAAATAAAAATCTTGAAAAAAATTCATAAATCATGAAATAATGAAGCCAAAAAAGAGACAGAAGAAAATCTTAATAGTATTTTTTGCAAAATTTGGAGGAAAAATCGAAATTTTATATAAAAATAATTGTAAAAAGAAATCTCATATAATTTGAAAAGTTTGACTCTGAGGAATTGTTGCCACTAATAATTTGCAGCCATAACAAATAGTTTCCAATTTGTGTTTGAAAATAGTTTAAAAAAAGCCTCATAAATTGTGTGAATAGGCAATTAAAAATGTAATAAATTTTTATTCGCTTCCTGAACGTATGAATGAATGAATGAATGAGTGGTTGTGGATGAATTATGGTTGTACGAGTACCATAGATGGGGGCTAATGTTTAGCGGGACAATTTTGCCATACTGACTTAGTTTTGGTTATGTTTTTTTTTTATTAGTACATAAATATATTTTTATATGTATATTTTGGTTTTGTTGCTAATTTTGTATAAACGAGTACAAAAAAACGTCATAATTCACTTAATTCTGAATACTTAAAGCAACAGTCGTTTAGTTTCATTTCATCGGACGATGATGATGATGATGACGATGACGTACAACAAACAAATTCATTCATTTACACACATTTTGAGCGATTTAGAAGTGAAAGACTAATAAAAATTTATTTGAATTTTGTCGAACAAATTGTATTTACGAGTAAGTATTTATGGATGACTATGAATGTACATATGAAGGTATGTATGTATCTAAAGAAAAAAAAAAAGAAATAAAGAAATTTTTACAATCGTTTAAAAACTCATCAAAAAATTAAGCCTTAAAAAATATTGTGCTTGCTTTCTTGTTGATGTTGGTGGCGTTGGTTATTACTGTGCCTTTGATTATTGTGGTCGTTGCTGTTATATCTGTTGTTGTTGTTATTGAAGTTTAAACGGTGATATATTTTATTTTGTTAATTTTATGAGGCTACAAAAAAGCTGCTACGAAAATAAAGCACTTTTATATTGCAATAATAATTTCAAACAGACAGACAGACAGACAGACAGACAATCAGTCAAGTCAGTTGTGTTCACCTACATTACGCACTTTCAACACCTTAGCTAATCAAAACAAGCCAGCGAAGAGAGTTGCGAACAGAGCTTTGAACGAATAAACTCTATAACTAAAACTTCATTTTGGTAAAGTAACTGGAATGAGTATAGGCAACATACCGAAAAACATTGTGTCTATTATGTCTAGTAGGGTCAGTGTTTTCACGATCAAAAAATTTTTGTAACCAAAATTTAAAATTACCAACCGTTAAACTTTTTATTAAATATATTAACATATTTATTATTTAAACTTAACAACAAACAAAATGTGTACTCAGAGTTAACAAAAAAAAAAAAAGGAAATAGTTTTACTTAATAAACAACTAAGAAACTTAAATGCAATTTAGTTACAAATAAAGATCAACAAATTAGTTTCACACTTGTTCAATTCATAGTAATTTTTTTATTGATGAAATGGCGCCAATTAAAACACTCGTGCATATTTTGGTAGCCCAGAGTTGATTATTTAGTAACAAAAAACTACATACTTTTGCAAAATTTAAAAGCGTTATCAAAAAAACCATCTTATCTATTGAATAAAAATTAAAATCTGAAAAAAAGGTTACTAAAATTAAAAAAAAGTCACATAACCAAGACAACCCTGAGTAGGATGGATATGTAAGCGAGCTTTTTGAAAAATTCTCTTTACATTCTCCTTATTGATGTTCATTTACGTAAGGCCCCAAAAATGTGGAATAGTTAGAAAATTCCCATATCCATATTTAGATTTGTTTATAGGCTTTAGACAACTCCCATATAAACTGCAACTGAAAAATTCTTCACCTCTCTCTGCTAGTGTTAATCATATCCTTACGAAATTTTGCATGACATTCTAAGTAAGAGACACTGACACCTTTCATTATTATTATAATTACAAATTCGCCTCTATTCAAATAATTCCAACCAAATTCTATACAGGCTGTATAATTCTACAGTGAATTGAAATGGGATGATATGAGTACACCTTTTAAGCAGCGGGAAATGTTATAATTATAAACATAAATCCATTTAAATATTATCGAATAAAATGTGACACTGCAGTTATAATATATTTCTCCAGTTCTGTGACAAATATGGTGAAGTTTAAACAACTGTCATCCCCTTCACAAGCTTACTTAAATAAAATGATTAAACTGAAAACTAGTCCTCCAAAAATAGTATTTTAGCGAAGATTAATCAAAATTTCTGGTGAGTACACCATTTATGTGTCAAAGGATTGTCGTATAGCCGAAGAGAATTTCCCTATGTATTCAATTGAATTGCTTATTTCTGTCTGGAGTTCCATCAAACAAATTATAATTTAATAAAGGAGTATATCATAATGTTCTTGTGGAATATTAAGGCTTCAATACTTTGTATAGAAACGCGATTAAGAATAACACACCTTGTCAGCAATCGAATTAATGAAATGACATTTCAATAGCTCTTTTAGTGACTACAGATCTTTTTTAAAACGTTTTTAGAACTTCGTAATTTTTTAAAAATCAATAACTACGCCACAGCAAATCCATGCGACACTTTAAGAAAAGTAATTCCATGCTCAATTCATTCGTAACGAATTTTTAGAATATATTTTCACCTAAGTCTTTTAAAATTAAAAAAAAAAAAAACTAACGAAATATTTCGTAAACAATTTTTTCGTAATATACATAGAAGAAGTATATGTCATTTTACGAAAAAAAATGTATTTAACGAAAAAATATTCGTATTGATATTACTTCACAGAATGCAAAAAAAAAATTCTATAATTTACGATTTTGGTATTTTTTAAATTGATACATAAAGTTTATAGTATTTCATAAAAATATTTTTATAAAAGTGTATTAAGGTTTCTAAGTTCTTTTGTTTTTTAAATAGACCACACTCTCCGTATTACATTTTAAATCGGTGTTCTTAAAGGCTAATATAATATTTTTGTGATTTTTAACTATAACTTTAACACATTTCCCAATAGTTGTGTGAATTGTTTTCGTTAATTTTTTTGCAAAAATTGTGTTGCCACTTTTATAAACATCCAAAATAAAATGACTCTTCTCTCAAAAGAAGTTCCTTCATATGAAAATTTTTCGCTCAAAAACTTAAATAATCTTAATTCACCTCCCCAATCTTCTCCGAAGCGCAGTGAATCCTCAAGAATAAAAAACAAAGATAGTACTCAAAGCACTGGTTCTGTTTCATCATTAGCAGTCGATTCTGTTGTTCTGTTTCTGTTAACTCACCAATTACCTTCGACTAATACGTCAACATTATTTTCTTTGTCTAATATTTCATCTGTTAACCGAAATATTGAAACGGTATTACCTAAACAACTAATAGATATTCCATAAAATCTACTGATGCTGACGATGTTCATTTCTATATTAAATCCAGTATTAATATTGATACCGCTATATTAATGCACAAATTTTCATACTCTTAAACGAGAAGTATTACTTCGTTTAAAATTACAACATTTTCAGAGATATTTACACAACTTCTTAAACCTGAATTTAGGCCTAAAAATACTTTAGTCCGGGAATATGTACTTAAGTAATAATAACTTCAAAAAAACTAAAAAATCACCCTTTCGATCGTCTAAATATTATGATGATGAATTTTTAAATGAATGGTATTCATAATTCAAATAGCAAATTGCTAGATCTTGTGTTTATTTAAGGCCGTGATTATCGCTATGTAAAGCATTCAGATCCCATAACTCTCTCTCATCGCCTTACTACTGAAATCAGTTGTAATTTGATTTTGGATAGTAAGCCTGAACAATGATCTACTGAACAAATATTTTACTAAAAAAAAATACACAAATTATGATGCACTTAATAATATAATTTCAAACGCCAATTGGAACAGTCTGTTACTTCCTTACGATGGCAGCTCAAACTCAATCGTTCGAATGCTAAAAACTTTTCTAAAACTATTCACACTTTTATGGATAAAAGTATACCAAAGGAAACTGTTTATAAACGTACTGGTCCTCCATGGAGTAACAAACAATTATCGAATCTTAAAATGTAAGGAACAAGCGATACCAAAAATATAAAACAATCTGAATTGCTTCATTATTATGGTAAATGCTCTGTTATTCTCAACAATTCTTTATACTACAATTACTTAGATAAAGTTAAAAGCAGCTTCGTAAATTCGAAAAGAAAATGTAGTGGTTATCCATCTATTATGAAACTTCATAATCTTGAATCTTGTGATGCTGAAATTTTTTGCAAGTAGTTAATCAAACGATCAATACGATGACTCCAAATATATCCATATCAAATTTTCACAAATCAAGCTATCTGTTTTCATTCATAGGTACTTTCGACATTCTCAAAAGTCTTCAAAAATTAAAGGTTTCATATAATTGTGGGCCTGACGACGTGTCCAAATGTATCCATAGAACTTATGCTAATCCTTTAGCCCTCTTGTATAGTGCATCAATAAAATGTAGATATTTTCCAAAGCTCTGGAGAGATTCTTTTGTAATCCCGCTATACAAATCTGGAAATAAGACTGAAATGTATTGCCAAATTTAGTTCTATCCCTAAACTTTTTGAAAATTTTATTACTGGTGTCCACCAGTTCAACATGGTTTTCGGAAGGGTTGTTCTACTACATGAAATGTGCTTCATTTTATAATTTTAATGAATAACAGCTTTGTGATTGGAAAACAAACTAATAGTGTCTGCACAGATTTTAGCAAGGCATTTGACAAGGTAAACTATCAACTGTTATTTTTGAGGTTAGATTTACTTTACTCATACATCACGGATAGAAAGAAAAGTATATGATTTAAAAATAAAAACTCTAAATAAAGGGTGATTTTTTAGCTATTATCTTTTTGGCAACACTGGTTTAAACAGCTGACGCACGTTTCGTGTTTTGTTTCATTGTCAAACATCTTCAGTTTGGTCTATAATTTAAGCATGAATCGTCTTACAAACGAACAGCGCTTGCAAGTTATTGAATTTTATTATCAAGATGCGTGCTCTGTTAAGAAAGTTCATCGCGCGCTTCTTCCATTTTATGGTCAGTTTAATCGACCCACTGAAGCGGCTATTCGGGCTATTCTGACTAAATTTCGCACCAAATTTACATTGTTGGACAATAAACCACCAACACGCTTAAGTAGAGTGCGAACTGAAGAAAATATCGCAGCTGTATCGGTCAGTGTTAATGATGACCATCAATTATCGATTCGTCGCTGTTCGCAGCAATTGGGCCTCTGTTACTCAACAACGTGGAAAATTTTGCGGAAGGATTTTGGTGTGAAGCTCTTCAAAATACAGCTGGTGCAAGAATTGAAGCCGAACGACCTACCGCAACGTAGAATTTTTGGTGAATGGGCTCTTGGAAAGTTGGCCGAAGATCCACTTTTTTACCGAAAAATTGTGTTCAGCGACGAAGCTCATCTTTGGCTCATTTTTTGTGGGGCTATGTTAAAGCTCATGTCTATACAGACAATCCCGCTTCAATTGACGCATTGGAAGACAACATTGAAGCATTTATTCGTGAGATACCGGCCGAAATGTTAGAAAGAGTATGCCAAAATTGGACTAAGCGAATGGACCTTTGAGGCGCAGTCACGGTCAACATTTGCATGAAATAATCTTCAAACATTAAATTATATGAAACGTACTATCGATTCAAATAAAGATTTCATGCATTTTTCTGAATTTTATGTGTTTTTTTTTTGGAAAACTTTCCTATAGCTCTTAAAAAATCACCCTTTATTTCTCCTATACTTCCGGTTACCCTAAGGCAGCCACTTGGGACCAATTCTTTTTCTTTTTTTTATAAATGATCTCCCCAAATTTATAAACTTCAGCAATATTTTAATATTCGCTGATGATGTGAACATTTTCTACTGCTACCATCAATATGGTGAACATGCCTACCTTTAATCAGATTGGAATAACTTCTTTATGTGGTGCAATCAGAACTAACTGGATCTTTATTTCAAAAAAAGTAAATGGATGCGTTTTTCAAGAAACAACTTCATCGCTGTTACGTATTCATTGGGTGGATACCAACTAGAATTGTTGGAAGCATTTCTTGATCTTGGTATACTTCTTGATCCAAAACAAAGCCAGAGGTGTTCTCGCTTTGATCAAACGTTCGGCAAAGGAATTTGACGATTTTATTTACGACTCAAGTAAGATATCTTTTGGTATATGGCTCCATAATTTGGGATATCTATTATAAAATTCATCAACACCATGTTGAACCTGTTCAGAAACCATTTCTAACAGATTCTACTCTCCGTTTGTCGTCGTACACTTGTGTAAATAAAATTGCCGACATTAAAAAGTCATAGAATCATGCTGAAATTTGCGTTTTGATCAATCTAATTCAGTTCTCGATGTTCCTCAACATTTTGTAAGGCATTTTGAAGCACTAAATGTTAAATTTTTTCGATCAAACTATTCTCTTGAGGATCCAATTAGGAGAATGTATTGCAATTTTAACAACCTATATAAATACATAGATTTTTCAATGCCACGACATGTAAAAAAAACATAAATTAATATTCTACTTAAGCTCATAATTACTGCTTTAAGCTTATTTTGTTTTTTAAACTTTTATTAATAAATATATTAATCAATTAATTTAATAATTCATTCAGGCTTGGAAATGTTATCGCATTTTTGCAATGTTTAATAATAATAAAAATAATAATAATAATAATAATAATAATAATAATAATAATAATAATAATAATAATAATAATAATAATAATAATAATAATAATAATAATAATAATAATAATAATAATAATAATAATAATAATAATAATAATAATAATAATAATAATAATAATAATAATAATAATAATAATAATAATAATAATAATAATAATAATAATAATAATAATAATAATAATAATAATAATAATAATAATAATAATAATAATAATAATAATAATAATAATAATAATAATAATAATAATAATAATAATAATAATAATAATAATAATAATAATAATAATAACAATAATAATAATAATAATAATAATAATAATAATAATAATAATAATAATAATAATAATAATAATAATAATAATAATAATAATAATAATAATAATAATAATAATAATAATAATAATAATAATAATAATAATAATAATAATAATAATAATAATAATAATAATAATAATAATACTAGTAATAATAATAATAATAATAATAACAATAATAATAATAATAATAAATGTTTTTTACCATTTACAAAGTTCTTTCGTAACTCTAAAAAATTTCGTTCATTATTTGGCACCATCTATTTGTAGTGTCAAATGAAGTACAATTTTTTTTCCTACACACAGAAAGCCTGAATTTTTCATATGATAAAAAAAATTTGTTAAACAAAACTATAACATGCTCCAATATAATTTTTGGGTTTTTATTTAGTTAAATACAAATACATGTTAATCGTTCCACTATACTGACAAAATCACTTTCAGATAAAAAAAGACAAATTTCTTTCTTTTTTATGACGAATGCGACTTAAAGGCTTTACAACTTCTGCTCATAAAACATGAATGCATCAAAAAAATATTTTCCTTTCTGAACTATATACATCCATTCTTCATTATACATGGTTATTTGAAGCTGAAAGGCGC
Source organism: Cordilura impudica (assembly GCA_963682025.1). Classification (NCBI taxonomy): domain Eukaryota; kingdom Metazoa; phylum Arthropoda; class Insecta; order Diptera; family Scathophagidae; genus Cordilura; species Cordilura impudica. The sequence continues at coordinate 198,044,537 of OY821517.1, read as the reverse complement.
TCAATTTTCCATAACTTTTACGCAGTTTTTTTTTAGTAGGTGGGACTGTGGCCTTTAATTTTTGAAAGTGTTACAACATGTTAAAAATGGTTGTTATATAGGTATAATAACTTAATTCTTATTAAAAATTTTCGAACTCAAATCTTGTGAACAAGGGCCAAAGCTTTCAAGCAAGGAAAAACTATTTTTCGAATAATGAAATATTAAACACCTAATTTTAAAGTAATATTATATTTTCATCAGATTTGAACAGTTAAAGCAAGTCATCAAAAATTTAATGCTCTGTATTTTTGAAAATAAGCCTCAAAATATTATATATGTCTCTTGATAAATACAAATTCATTTTAGGGTCCTTAAGCATTTTGAAATGCATCTTCACAATTATTTCCCAACTATTATAAAATACTTAGGTATTATGCTAACCAAAATATTTTTTTTTTACATAATTATAGATTAATTAAAATAATCAAGCTATTTATTAATGTATATATGAATGTGATTTAATGGAGTTAATTAATTTGTTGTGAGAAGAATTAATCTATTTAAGCTCTGGCAGCAAAAGCTCTTAAACTGTATTTGTAAACAAATATTAACAAGCGATTTTCAATGTTTTGTTTTTAGTTGTTCATTTGTGAGAGGTGTTGCTAAAGTGGCCTAAGTCAGTCCAATTGCGTTTTATTAGAATTTTAGCTGTTTTTTGTATTTTAGTAAGATTTTGCTTTTCAAAAGCAAAGTACTCATAACTTAGTTTAATGATCATTTTATTTAAAATTACAAACGACAAGTTTAACAAATTATTTAACATTCTTTTTGTATATATGTTTGTATTTATGTTTAAATTGAAATTTACTTTATACAGTACGTATGTATTTTCTCGCATCCTCCTCTTTAGCGCTTTTTACTTGCTTCTTATATTGTATTCTGCTTTCTTGGCATTTTCGTAGGTTGGGTCTTATGTTAAAACTTCCTCCTTAAAAGTCGTAGTTGTTGTTGCTGATGTTGTTTTTGAAAGATCACAGCCATAACGGCAGCCATTAGTCGTTTGTCTCTTTTACTCTATTTCCTTTTGTTACAAAGTTAACAATGAAACACGAAATATCTCTTCGCACCACCAGCATTACAGGCAGTGAGAGCCATACCAATATGAGTCAGGTAAACACCATACGAAAACAATACGAACAGCAATGCATGATCATATTTTTTTAATGGCTGACGAAACACAACACAACACGAGCACGACAAAATTTAATGGATGCTATATTTGTAATTTTATGAATGGCAACCGTCGGAATTTGTTATATTTTCTTTTTTCTTTTGTGATTATACTTATTGTGATAATGAATTTCTAGTACTTTCTGTATGGAATAGTTCTTAAAGTCCAGATGATAATTGCCCATAAATTAAAGTTGTGACTAAACGTGATGCATTAATTATTCGATTTATTTGTTGTTTTGTCAACAGAATTCCTGTTGTAATTATTATGAGTTGTTGCAAAAAAAAAAAAAAAAAATCGTTTGCCACAACATATGTTTTCTCTGAATTTAGGGTGACCACGTTTAATTTATTTTTTATTTTTTATTTATTATTTATTTATTATTTATTTATTTATTTACTTAATAATTAAATAATAATATATTCTTACAAAATTATATTATATTTTATTATTATATTATATTATTATATTATTATATTATATATTTTAATTTAAGACTAGCTTAGGCCATCGCTAATAGTTAACAGAATTATATTAATTTAAGACTAGCTGCTTAGGCCATCAGCTAATAGTTAACAGAATTATATATATATATTTTTTTTTTTTTTGCAAAATTTTAATAGTTACAATTCAAAAATTATTTTAAGGTAGTTTTAATTCGGATCTTTAATTGAACAATGATTTTTGTAAATATTTCATCATTTATTATATTTCGTTCGTATATATTAACTTAACTGCTGACATAAATAATGCTTAGCATGCTTAATCATATTTTTGATAATAAGAAAAAAATTAATTCTCGGAGGAATGTGCACAGAATAACACACTGAAAATAGCCCCGAATGTCAGAAATGTTTATAAAATAAGTAGTCAATCATATAAAGTAATTTATAGTCAATGGTAATATTATTTTCTCTAGCTACATTTTCTTAAACATCTAAATAGAAGAAGATACCTACTCTAAAATGAATACTTTTAATTAATAGAAATTGATCATTTCAAAATAATATTAATTAGACTGTTTAGATTGCTGATTAGTTTCCCCATACGGTCATGGTTATCCATGCTTACCAGGAAAGTTTAAAATTAAATAAATATAATATTTTGTTATGAATTTTAAATTTTCTAGTTATTAATCTCTCTTTATATATCACCTAAATAAGAAAACAAAAGAAATTTTGGTTAAGAGCCGAACTCTTACACTACTCAAATGTTCTTGTATTCCATACTTTCATCTTACCCATAAGTGATACGTAAGGCTATATATACTTTATTTGAAACAACCACAAAATTAAGGGTAGTTAGGGACATACGGTGTAAAATTTAATTAAAAGCAAAACTCATGTGTCTAGAGCCATTTACCTCGAATTACCAATTCTAGCCCCTTATTTATAATTTCAACCGGCTTGGTTCACTATTTTGGAGCTGGCCAAATTATCTAAATATACTCCCTGATCCATAATTCTTTCGATGCAATGCAGACATCCAGGACTAGCTGGACAAAAAAAAAAGAAACACCAAACTACAACCGATTCACTACAGTGTTTCACTGTTGGTTTTACATGCTCTTCATTTGCTTTCCGCCATATATAAGGCTTTCCATCAGATCCCAGCTATGTTAAACTTCCGTCAATATATCTTTCTAAAATGGTAAGTCCTTCGGTTTATGAACTTCGGTGAACTTTAAGCGATCATTTCTATTTTTGGTGCTAAGCAGTTTGGCTTTTAACCACTATATGTGAATATAAAGTATGTCCCAAAATAAAAAATCTTTGTTTTTATTTTTTACTGATTCGAAAAGTACAGGGTTGCTCAAATGGCTGTACAACGGCGTTGCTGGCTCATACGTACTCTTTTGTCGAAATTTAACATGACCGTTTTGCATAAATGTTGATGGATAAGCAAATTTCTAACAGATAACAAAATTAATTTCCTCCCTCAATGCATGGGTTCTTGTGAGCTTGTTGGCATAGACCTTTGACATCACATGAATTAGGTGGCCAATTCTGATCACCGAAACGAGAGATTAACCGACAAGGAAATATCTCATAGTAATTGAATCGTTTCACAGGCTGTATAGTATGTGAAACCGTCTTGTTGAAACCACATATCATCCAAATTAGGCAGAAAGAACTCTATTATCATGCCACAATATCGAGCAACAGTAACAGCTACTGCTTGACCTGCCTCATTTTCGAAGATGTATGGTACAATGGTATCACCATTGTTGTATATGCATTTGACGACTAACTAAGCCATCAAAGTGAAAATATATTTTATAGCTTAGGATAATTTTGTTCGAAAAATTAGCATCCACTTGTTGGGTTTTAATAATCCATTCCAGGAGCCCTCTTCGCTGTGCATTGTCATTAGGATTCAGTTTTGGCGCCAGCTGAACTCAGATCTTCAGTGAGTTTATGCTACGGATAGCTTCTTGATATTTGCAATTCTTGCCCACGACGTCCTGGACATATACCAACAGTCTTGCGCACTGCTCCGATATTGAGTATGGAATGGTTTGTTTTGGTTTCACAAATTGATCCAGTCTGTCTTAATTTATCAATTACTCTCTTCACAGTTGATGTATTTAGATCAATTTAATTATTTTAGATATATTGTTCAGCAGAGAAAATACATTGTTCTATCCTGTAGTGCTCCATTTTTACTAACCCTAAACTATCAACTGTCAAATTTTCTTTTTCGTTTGGCTTTCAGAGCTTTAATGCACAATCGGCGGCAATTTCAAATCTTGCGAGAACTGCTGCGTCAATCTATATTAGTTACTGAACAGTTGTTATTGTGTCATAAACTACAAATATGTGTGCTGCCTTTTAATGTGGCTTTTATGAAAATTTAAATAATTTTGCCAGATTTTAGCCAACAAATTGTTGGACAGTATAATTTGATGAAAATCAATGGTTATAATATTGAGTTTAATACACAGGTGTAGGGTATAAAAAATTTGCCACTGCCGAATTAAACACTTTTGTAATTTAATATTTTTTTGTCAAGCGAACAACAAAATTGTATATTGGCTTAGTCCAGTTCTTTGATTCTCTATTGTAAAATATAAGAACCAACTGACATACGATGATATCTTCATAATGCATATTATTACGACAAACTCATTTCATTTTTGCATATCCAAAAACCAGGTTTTGGCAATCTTTTGTGGTTCACGGTTTTATTAAAAGTTTGAGGAACTTGAGATCTAGTGACATAAAAGACTCATTTATAAGTTAACATTTTTGCAAAATAATGCTGATGTTTTAATGATTTTTACTTGAGTTTCGTTATTAAGAAATACTTATTTAGATGACTTTAACACGCTAATTCTATAGCTTTGGCAATGCTAAGTGCATTTTTTGTTAACATTTTAAACATCTGATCTCCTTTAACGTTTTCACGAAGCAGTGATCTTTTTGTATTATTTCATTATATTCCGGGTAAAATACAAGTCGGAGTTCTTAAAAAGCATAAAGGAAACATAATTTTTTGTGTTGGGCATTATAAAAAGATTGAGAATTTCAGCGAAGCAACTTAAAATTTCAGAAACGGCTGATGGAGGTTAACAGTTGTATCATGAAAACTGTGCATGTATTATGACATATTATTTTTTAAACAACCGATATATACATATATCTGTAACAAGCGATAACCGGCTAAGTCGACTTAAGAACGATTTCAGTTATGTATCCTATCATATTCTACTAAAAACGCTTTATATTTGCGTGAAATCCCCATTTCTCTAACGCTGTTTATTGAAAAGTTTTTAATGAAAACATTCTGACCTAAGTCGTAATGAAGCCCCATTACATTTATATAAAAAGTTATTTTTCTCAAAAGCATGATTTTCGACATAGGCGGTTGTGACCACAGATATAATAATCTAACCCGTAAAAACAAAGTTTTTATTGAAACTATTTCTTTCCATATGCATGTGAGTTTTGAATCTTTCCGTGACAGTGCGTGACTTTGCGTCACTATGCGTGACTGTATGCGACTATCTTAAAATTAATCTTTGGCCACAACTATCGATCGGATGAGGGGACGTGAGGTTTTAATCTCTCCGTGACTGTGCGTGACTATGTCGATTTTAACCTTTCTTTACAGCAAGTATATCGAACAAGTTTCAGATTGAGTGGGTGAGGGTAAATGACATTTAGATCTCTCCATGACTGCGCATGACCATGTATCACTGTGCATGACTAAGTAAAAGTTAATATTTTTTTCACAGCAAGTGTATGGACCAAGTTTCAGGTCGATCGGATGAGGGGAAATGCCATTTAGATCACTCCGTGACAATGCGTGACTATACGTGACTGTGAAGTGACTACCCCAAAATTAATCTGTAGTCACAACAATATATGGGCCAAGTTTCAGATCAACTGGATAAGGGGGAATGGGGTCCATCCATGGCAGACAGACAGACAGATAGAAGTCATACGGGTTTTACGTGTGTGCCTGTCTTGTCGACTTAACCACACGGTGGTCTTAGCACTTGGATAGATATTATGCGTCTTCCCTACGCCCCGCCATAAGATGGTTACAAGCTGGAGTGATGTGTTCGGCAACACTGCACACTTTGTTATTGTGTCGGGCCTATCTAAAACCCTTTTGCTTTAGAGGTAGCAACACCTGGGTGAATGCACCTCCACATCGATCTGTGATCTGCCCGCGATATGGGCACCACAGCCACTGCGAAACTCCCCGCGGGGCCGTTCCCAATGAGATCGTATTAAAGATTCCTCACAGACCTCTGCATTGAACTTGCTTACCACAACACAGTTTTCTGATCCATTTTCACGCACTCTCGTATCGTCAAAAGACTTCTACTCATGCTACATCCGACCTTCTTGCATCCGATTCATCTTGCAACTCATCTTCTACTCATGCCACCCACACAACGCATATACCAGCTTTCCCAAACAACGCATATACCAGCTCTTTCACTCCACAACCACCCCTACTAGTCACACACAGCGATCTCCTCTGTACGTCAGATTCGAAAGCCTCTAATGCCACGTTCGTAATGTGGTCCAACAATACCACCAGTTCAACTTGGATCTCACATATATTAAAGGGGTGTGACAACCTTTTCATATGGTTGGATGTTTCACGATCCACCAGTCGGCCATCAGATCCCTGTGTTATAGTTCGCTTGGTCTCCGGAGAAGTCGAAGAGTTCTCTTCTTAGGGCTATTCGATCTCCCCGCAGTACCAAATTTAGTGCCTTTTGGTGAGGCTTCGCTACCAATTGGCCAAATTTAGTAACTACCAGTTACCCCCCGAACGGGATTGCACTGGCAGACATTTCTCTTCCTTAACCTTTAGCCGCTAGGAATAATCACGAGAATTAACTGGCTTTGCTTAGCGTTGCCCAGGAGCACCACTTGGAGGTAAGTTATAGGCCACTGTATCACGTCTCTGGCAAGCCAGTTCCTGATGAGAACAACTTTTACTCAAAGGCAGACAGACAAACAGACAGACAGGGAGTATGAGTTGAAAGAAAATGTATAAAAAAAGAGTATGTATCAAAAAACTATATAATTGAATGATAGTAAGCCAACCGAATAGGTTTTGAGTTTACAGACTCCGTTTTATTATTATGTACAGTTACAGATTTCATGCATTATCCATACCATCTTTTAAGACTTAGTTTAGAAATTAATATCACTTTAATTTTGCAAAAGTAATAAACAGCAGAATACTTTATTTTTTGTAACTAATTTTAAGACGCCATTTGGAAATACACTGGAAATTCTATGACTGCCCCTCTTGTCAGTTTCCTGTTTCTACTCATGAAACACACTGTCAGCTCATCAGAGTCATCATTGTTGCGTTATCCATCGAGTTTATTTACATTACAGGTGGTGCATTGTATTCATAACTAAAAAAAAAAAAACGGTAAAATTTTCTATGTTGGACGAATGGCATGAAATGTTGGCAACACAATGCAATGACGAGCAATGTTAAATAGTGTATCGGACATAGTCATAGTCATAATGTATGATAACATGTTAAGTAAATATGTTTATCCCAGGAAGTAAAGAGAGAACGAGCGATGGAATAGAACAGAACACATGGAAGAAAGACAAGAAAAGTCTTACAAAAGAAATGCTAGTGGTGCCTTGTCGTTAATCTGCTCAATATAGCAACCGACCGACTATCGTCACTGCCATCATTATCTTCTATAACATAAATAAACTTTTAAATATTACCTCTTCCTTGGCGAACATCGTTAGTTTTAGTGGCTAAAAAGCTCAGAAAAAAAGTTAATGGACTGTGCATGTTTTTCTTTCAGCCGTGGCGCTTAACATTATTTATGATCTATAGCAAGAAAAAAAAAACCAACAACAACACAAAAAAAAAGAACAAAAATTAGAGAATTCTTCAAGTTTTAACATAAAATAAATGCATTATATGAAACAATTTTTTGTTCTTTGTTCAAGTAACATTTGTGGTAGATTGTGTATCCGACACCGACTCTTTGTCAGTATGTATGTATTGTGAAGCCATTGTTGCTAAATTATGATTTTGTGTAAATTGCATATTTCAAATATTTAAGCAATTTGTTAAATCATTTATATTTATGACCATACTTTTGTGAATTATATTTAAAATGCATATTTATGTGTACAATGATACTGATAAAAGCGGCAACATTACAACGTATAGAAATTCCATGAAGTAGTTATTTTGATTTCAATACATGTAACTAATAGGTGACGCAATAAGAGCGAACGATTTTATTGCAATCATTTTCCGATTATGTATGGAATAAAATATCCGAGGAATGCCCACCTCCCGGCTCTGAATTCAAGTCTTTCCTTTTTTTAATGAAATTTGCGATGACATTTTGACAAAAATGTGCTTCTATCTCACAGGTGACGCGTTGGATCTCGGAATTGAGTTCACGAATTGTTTGTGGCTTATTCACATAAATCTTAGCTTTCAAAAATCTCAAAGAAAGAAATCGGACGACATTACATTGCACGATAATGGCGGCCAATTCACATCGGAATTTCGGGAGATAATTCAGTCTGGAAATTGTTGATCCAATAAATCAATTTATTCGTGCGCAGTGGCGCCTGCCTGCTGAATAAGCATCTCTTTTAGACCCATACTATCCAGTTGAGGCCACAAGAATTCCGCAATCATGTTCCTGTAACGAATGCTTTTCACAGGCGTGCATTCTTATTGGGTCACCTTTTTTTTATGAAGTTTTGTTCGTATGGCATTGAAATAAAGATAACAAAGATTTGATTCCTTAAAAATAGGTATTGTGCATCGTAGAATACACCAACAATTCATTTCCTTTTTTTTTTTACCCTACATATTTAAATAAAGTTCATATTAAATTGTCTCTTTTTAAAATAAGTTGTTACACTATATTCATCTTTAGAAAATTATGCTTTGGATTATTATCTTTAAAAAATGTGAATTTCAACGACGAACATTGTGCTAATTATAATATAATAGTTACAAATTTTAAATTATAGCCGGTACTTATGGTTTATTCTTGAAGTGGTACTTCTTTCGATTGATTTCCTTTAAGTTTTTAGCTGGTTTGAAAAGTGTATCTAAGCACGGCTCTCACAGCTTTGAAATCATTCCTTTTACACACTCAATTTAGATTATATTAGCATGGTTACCATAAATAATTCTTAAATAATTTTTAATATAAAAATTAATAAATATTTAATATGTGTACATATTAGGCTGAAGCGACATATTAATTCATTTTGGCTTTAAATTGGATCTATCCAATTAGATGTGATAAAAGCACATGTAAAATTTCAGGCCGTTCCCAGTTCAGCTTCAGATTAGAGCAGGTATTAAGCATTTTGAAGAATTATAATTTAAATAATACTGTCAAAATTTAAAAATTTATTTCAGTTTCCAATTGATTACATTCGAATTGAGCAGGAATGGAATCCATATATTTGTAATTATTTAAAATTTGCGGTTATTGAACATGGACGACGGAATAAGCCAATGTATAAATATATTGCCTTATATAATTCGATATATGACAAAATCGATTTAGAAGTTGGCAGACTACTCTTTAGGGAGATATTGACCAATATTTTTAACGAGAATGTAGGATGAAGATCCTGATTTGGAAATTGTTTATGAAATATTGTTATTATATCGAACGACTCCGTCCGTCTCTCTGTGCATCCGTCCATCTGTGTGTCCGTGTATACCTTTAAATCACTCTAATGATTTGAAATATGGAGATATTTTGATGAGATATGGTATATAGTATTGATATTAGTATCTAGGACGAATGCTGAATGGTGAATGAAATTGATGAAAAGCGATGCTTCAGATTCTCACACAAATAACCCGTATCAGAGCGACTAAAATGATCATCAGATCCAGATTATCATATATATTTCGGACTACTGTGTATACACAGTTGACTAAAAATAAACCCTGTATGATCAGTTGTAGCCATATACAGCTGATTCCCGATCTTCGCTTTAAGCTATCAAAATGGAAAAATTTTGCATAAATTTTTTGAATTTTTTTTTAAGCAACACTCAGGGGATGCCCCTACAAATGCAGTGCATTGTGTTGATTGCAGGAGTAGTGTTTGTGGATATTTGACTTAAATCTTATTAGATTATAACAGTCCGGAAAGACCTGTGCGTGGAGTTTATTCCACATACGGCTAGTTCGATTGATAAACGAATTCTCTCTGTAATGCGCAACTGTGCGGTCAACTGGACAATAGTAGACTATAAAAGGATGTGATCTACCACAGAAGCGGGTAGAATGAACCGAAACTCGGGCACTTGGAATAAGTTCGCTAATCTCAGAAGAATATTTCCCATGGTAATATCTATAGAACAGTGCTACACAACCCACATCCCGATGTTCCACTGAGTCAATAGAGTTGGATACCCTACTGTCATTCATGAGCACCAACGCCCCTCTTTACACACGGTCCAATAGCTCCAAAATAGAGTTTGAAGCCCCTGTCCAGATATGGGAGTTGTACTCCATTTGCGGTCGAATGTAAGTGGCATAGATTTTAAGGGGATCAGAAGGAGTGAAGTAATTTTTGCACCGTTTTAGAAAACCAAGACAAAACCAAGGAGAAAGAACGGAACCTTGGGGTACCCTTGAATTAAGCTGAAACTGCCGACCCCAAGTGCAATAAGCCTTGATATCAATGCACCATGCCACGCACGATCGAATGCCTTGGAAATTTTCAGAGAAACCACTTTACTTTCGCCAAAATTGCGAATAGATCGACTGCAGCGCTCAGCAGGTCGATCATTAAGAAGTGATTTGGCCTCTAGGTAGTTCACAAGATGGAAATTGATCATGCTCTCCATCACCTTTGAGAGCGCAGAGCAGATTGCAATTGGACGGTTATTTTCAGGGTTATTAGCCGCACCCTTTTTAGGGATTGGTTGGACATTAGCAACCGTCCAGCAAGAGGGAAAGACTCCCACACGGTACGAAAGGCTGAAAAGGTTGGCCAATGGACTGGCTAGCGTCGAAGAGCACTCCTTCAGCACCTGTGCCTGGTATACCAATGGGTATTTGATTTATATATGTTTTTTGTGAAAATAAGTCATCTATAATATTAATAGGCTAGGCGATTTCTTGTGACCGTTGTTTTGTTCAACCGTTTTATCCCGATTTTGACCAAACATTTATTTTTTGAAAGGTATTTCTTTTTAGCCATTTTGAAGACTTACAGATTTTTAAATTTTTTCCCTTATTTTGAGTAAATTGCATTTAAAATTGCTACTAACACATATGTAAAATTATACAAGGCTATGTGTGTTTATTAAATTTGTTAACGTGTTTGTAATAAAAATGAATTTATTTTTTTTGTGTTGATTTGTGAATTGGCTATAATTGATTTAATGAAAAAATAAAATTTCCTAGAATTTGCACTCGAATTTCGAGGGCTGGAATCTGCTAGTCTTAATAAATATGGTCGTGATCGTTAAATTTTTTGACTTAGTCTCTCTCCATATAAAAATAACATCAGATATGAACTTTTTCATATCTGCACGCCACAAATTTGTTATTAATTCTTAAAATTTTCCAATTAGTTAAAAAAAAATTGTTCGTTCTATAAAACTGAAAATTTTGAAAATTGTTGATAGTTTTATTGTTGACCTGTTTTGAAAAATTTTTTACAATCAGAGTTGGAAATTGTTAAAACAATTTTCTTGAGATCGCGTTAATAGCAAATCCGAGACATCGGTTTATAAAAACTGGTCTTATGACCAAAGATTGTATAGTATAGCAAGTTTTCAATCATACTGAATTTATTTAGTTGTTCATATGTTACACAGTAAAGTGGACATAATTGATAGTCTTTTCTTATTGAAGTTGTAGTTAAACATAACAGATGAACAACAATAATCACGAGTGGTAATCGTAATCATTTTGTGAATTCCTTTCCACCCTGATTTCAATAAGTCGTAAATGCGTTGACAAATACCATTAACGCCTGTTTCTTTATCAGTAAGTTTGTATGATATCTTAATTAGACGTTAATTTAACATCATGGGGAGCAAATGCCCAAATATTTTTTCTTATCAAAAACTACAATATGGTGGCTAGAAAACGTTGCATAAATCTAATCTGAGAGATTAGTGCATAATATATTTTAGATTCCAAACATCCCTGTGTTAGTGTAATATCTGAATTCGAACATAACTTAAGGTTACCAATGACGATTTTTTTTTTTTTTTTTACTTTCAACTATCTGAAACAAAACAATGGTTGCTAATGATAATTTTTTCTTCACAATTGCACAAACAAATGAATGAAAGAAGCAAAAAAGAAGAGGAAGAAGTAAATTCACGTTTAATTAAAAAGTTTTGCAATCGTAAAAAATTGCGTTCACAACTGTGTAATTAAAAAGTCCGTTTAGTTAGTTCGCAAGTGAGAGCTAAGTAAAGCTGGAAATAGCAAAAAAAAAAAAAAAAAAACACCACCGAGTTTATAAAACAGTCCCTTGTTAGACGGCTTGTTGGGCTGGTAATTTAGGCACCATTTATGATTTTCAAAAAATAAAAATAAAATAATGATAATAGAAGTCACAGCAATGCTACAGATTTGGGTTTGTCATTCCAAAGTATTTGGCGCCGTAGATTGAGACATGTGTATACGAGAAAATAAGAAATCTAAACGCTTAACAAGAAGATGTAGTTGCCAAAGTTAAACATTAATAAAAATAATTGTCAGTGGTTTTGCCACTATTTAAAACATTTTACGACTTTGCAAGTTTAATTAAAAATTTTCCCTGCTATTCCCCACATACCGTCATTCACTCAGTCAGCCCTCTCATGTAGTTTTGTTTTAAATTTTCATTATCTGGTTGTCAGTATACTTGTTATGTTTATAAATAATTTCTAAGGTTGTGATTGCAGAAAACCGTGTACACTATTTAGTTGTGATTGTATAGATTTTAGTTTGCATTGCAGGTGCTTTAAGCCTGTCCTGGTACATTAACTCTGTTTTTTTAAATTTTGAATCTACAAAGTGAGTAGGAACTGAAAAAAGTATTTACACTGAAATAAAGGAATAAAAGGAATGCACTTCTAATGAATATCAAAGAATTATTATGAATGATGATAAAAAAAAAAGAACATCACTCAGTTTCAAATACTTGAAAAGTATTTCAACGGTTATCATGTCTTATGCATTCAGTAACTCATGCTGTTCTAAAAAACGAGTTTTCCGACCACCCGAAAAAACTCTCACATATTGTGGTTAGTCATTGTTGATGTAAGAACCCAGATATGTAATTTACAGGACCACACACACTGCTTTTGCAAGATATAAAGGGAAGAAGAAAATAAAACCCACAGAAAAGCTTTATCAATCAATAGCTAATGTAAGCTACTAATCCATTGTACTATTTACTCACATGTACAATAAACATACAAAATAATCTTTCTCTGACTTTAAGGTTCACTAATCAGAGGTTCCCTAATGATTATTTTTATACCCTCCACACCACTATGCAGAGGGTACATATCAGTTTGTTAATCCGTTTGTAATTCTTCAAAATAAATTCTGGAGACCCCATTAACTATATATATTCCTGATCCATATAAAAGGAGAAGTCAACATGGCGATGTCAGTCTATCTGTCTGTCTGTCAAGTAGGTCGTACTACTTAGGCTTAAAATGTTCGTTTAACCTGCAGTAGTTAGGGTATTGCATTTGGAGCATCTAGACCAAATAGGTGAGGAATGTGTATGAAAATGTGGAGATAATCCAAAAAGATTTTATATAAACAATTAAACATAGTAAAAAATTTTTATACACAACAGAACTTGTGCGTATATCTGTGTATCAGCGATGCATACACATTTTAGTTTGCTTGTTGATTTTTTTTTATTTTTTTTTTATACGTCTAAACGTTCAAGCAAACAAAAGTGTGTATGCATCGCTAATAAACAAACAAACAAGAATGTAATTTTATGTATGTATTTAAATTTATGCTGATTGCATTTAATAAATAATTAAAAAAGCACGAACATACCTAAATCATTGTAAAAAAATCTAGCCATGAAACATATCCTTTCTTTGTGTCTCTTAGTGTTAACAACCTCGGGTATTATAATGTGCTCAGAACATGTGTGGAGGGTATCAAAGATTTGGCACAGCTGAACTTAATATTTGTCATTGTTATATATAAAACCTTTTGTGGATTTTTTTGTAATGAATGAACTCCGGAGCCATAAGAGCCTAGCTATTTAAGACTTGCAGCATGGGTTCGGTTCGAGTTCTTCTTATTTTTGTTTTCAATATTGTTCGGCATTGCGCAAGAGGGCGTGGCAGTTGTGGAAACTGTATAAAATGATTATAAGAAGTTGCCCAGAATGAGAGGGATCGTACGAAGTAAATACTATGATGATAACTTGACTTGAAGCTTAAAACATTTTGTTACTTCAAAATGTATTACTATAAAACACAAAAATGCGCGGGATAAAGATATATGGGGTTCTATGATAGTGAAAACCCTGAAACTTTGTATGAGTTAATATGCTATTGGTGTAAAAATAGGCGGGATAAGTCTATTAAAAATAAATATTATGTGACCTGGTCTATGAAAAGGGAGCTTAAATGATGAAATGATCGCTGTTCGTTGGAATGATAATTCGATTAATATATTTAATTCAAATTTATGTCCGATTTATTTGGTGTAGAGCCGATATGCTGAGCAAAAGTTGAGCAGCCGAATCTTATACATCAATACAATCAGCGAATGGGTGGATTTGAGATGTTTGATAATGCTATGAACAACTATCGCATACACATTCGCGAAAAAAATGGTAAAAAACATAAGAAAAACACATTTTTAATTGAAGTGGATATTTAAATACCCATGCTATAAAATTTAACCCGTATCTGAGTGAATTTTATTTTTTCAAATAGAAGACATATTTTCGAAAAGTAAACTCACTAAACTTTCCCATTCCATTTATGTCAACATTTATTTAGCTTGTTGAATTATTGACTTCCGACCGCTAATTTTTCCCCAATTCATCTTGTCGTGCAAATCTTAAACTTTTGTAAATAGTTTTATTTTTCTTCCATTATCGTGAAAAAAAAGATTTGCAATAGAATTCGCCTAGCTCTAGCTACAATTTTTCAAAGACAGCTCTATTTTTGGGGTTTTTCTACCCACTCGTCGTTAGTGGGATAAATAAGAGCGAAACAAACATACGGGTATGTTTTTATAAAAAGTTGTATGCCCATAAAAAATTCGAAGAAATTTGAACTCAGTTGTTCAAAGCTCATCTGAAATTTCAATGGTGTTTAGAACTATTGATTGACTACACTGTACTCAAATCTCCTGATCTTCTTTTTAAAACCGGTAGGATATTTTGTTGTATGCAATATTCTGACTAGGATTTAATAATTTGGTAAGTACGTTTAACGACAATATTTATTAGATCTTAGGCAATCAAATGGAATATTCTTGTGAAACCTTTCTTGAATAGCTTGTTCCGCAATTAGGCCAATTTAACAATTAGATCGTGTTTAATCTCAAACTGTCTGAAAAATATATCTGTTAGTATTCTAAACCTAATAATTGTCTGACCAAATACATATTATTACTTTTTCTTTATTTGGAACTGTTTATTAAAAATATTTATTATGTCGACATAAAGTTTTCATTGATACGAGAATGAATCTAATATAATTTTTATTTATATTAATGTATTTTAAGTTCCGGATATGGAGACTGAAGTACACTCCATGGTAGTGTATTTATTCTTATTTAAGAATCGGGTCTTTATTGTCGTTATGCTTTTTCAAGATTGAGAATCGCTGATATTGTTCACAAGGCGGCGATCATAATTCTTCAATGCGTTTTGTTGTGTATGAATGATTATGATGTGTACAAGTATTTAATAATACATATGTATGTATATGTGTGTATCTGTACTGAGTTATTTTTTATTTTTTTGTTTGTACTCGCCATAAATCTTTATTTAAGCTCATGCTCTAGCAACTTATGCGGTGAGGTCGATCTGTTGTAGTTTTTTCAATGCTACAACGCTGGCTGGCTGGCTAGATGGTCGGCTGACTTGACTTGGATTGTATAATATAGTTGGCGTTGTATTAAAAATAAAATATCATCAGCGAGCCAGCCAGCCAGCGTCTTGTCTATGTATGAATATGTGTTGTTATTGTGTGCTGTTATTGCTGGGGCTGGTGCTGCTATTGCCGCTCATTGCTCATTTCAGACCAAAAAAAAAAAAAAAAAAACCAAAAACATTTCACTGTTCATATTCGTATTTCTTTCTGTTTTTTATATTTTTTCGTATTTGACTAAAGAAAAAATATTGAATTAAATTTTTTATTTACTGTTTGTTAGTAGCAATTTAACAATTTTCGAGTCGTTATCGCATGCGCGCGTCGCATTGTCTCTTTGTTTTAATTATTAACTTAAGAAAAATAAATATATAAATTGTAAAATTTATGCGTATTAGAAAAGATTAAAAGGCGGCTATAAATATAACATATTATTTTTTGAAGTGTTTTTAAATAAATCATGTAAAAAATATTTTGCAAAATTTAGTTTCCAATAAAATGAAGAAAATAGATTTTTTTTAATCAATAATAAAATAATATAAAGTGTTATAACTTAAGTTTAATATCTAAATCTTTTTGGATGCATTCCCTATATATGTGTTTTTTAAACATTCAGAATGAAATTGTATCAGTGACAGTGACATTTGTGATTATGAAGCATCATTTAATGCGTCAATAACATTTTAAGACCTGAGGTGAGCACTTATCAATAAACTGTAAGAAATTCAAAATTTCAATGGAGATTGCATTGAGTGTCTTTTTAATTCCTTGTCTTTTCCATTTTTAATTGATTCAGTATTGACCCAGTGTTTTTTTTATTTCATTGTATATTTTGTTTTAAGTTAATATATATTTAGAATAACTTTCTTGTGGTTGTTGCTCGGTTTTTCTCTTTTTTATACATATTCTATATACTTAATTTTATTCCTTTTTATTGTCATTTGATTTCATTTATATACTGTGTTCTTGGATTGCTCACATAATTAATTTTTAACATCAATAAATGTCAGATCTCACGATAAAGTCGTCATTATCAACTGATTATTAGACTTGGTTTCGTCGTTTCAAGAAACGTGTTACAAAAAATATTTATAATTCATTAATGTCCAATTAATTTGAATATATTTTCTATACACAGTTTTATTAATGTTATATATATAATTACATATCAAACAAAAAAATACTAAAATTTGTCTATAAATATTGAAAATTATACATAGCTTTTTTTGAAATGAGTATAAAATCATTTACACTAAATCAATGTTAGTAATGAACAGGATTATCACATATAATATTTTAATTAATTTAATTTAATAACGAACAGAATTATGACATTTAATATTTTAATTAATTTAATTCAATATCGTAATGGTGGACTGCGATTGCCCTCTAAGAATTATTAATAGATTTTTGACTGTTTCATCTGTATTAATAAATTATGCAAATCTATACTAACTAATATTATAAAGAGGTGTTGTGTGTTTGTTTGTAGGAGGTCATCTCCGAAACTACTCATCTGATTCTAACATTTTCACAGAGTCTTACTGCGGATATAGGAAGTGCTATAGGCTATAATTTTTTAAATATTTTTAGTGGGCGTGGCACCTCCCACACAAAGTATATTTTGATGTGTTAACATCTATACGAGCAGGGGGGTAAATTTCTATTTCACAGTACAATCAAAAAAACAGCGTAACATGTGAGTTTACATGTTACGCTGTGAGCCGTAAGACAAATCGGTGTGACTTATGATTGTATTGGTGAAAAAATTATGACATAAAATTGTTTCAGCTAATTCAACAACCCTTTATTGTAAAATGATCAAAATTTCACAATATAAACGTATATACATAAGGCGACAACCTCACAAATTTGCTATAAATGATACATAGATGACGCTTTCTGTTTGATTTTAAAAAAAGGATATAAAAAAAATCTTTAATTACTAGATGTTTACACATCTCCCCTGTGATCGGACTCACATGATTTTTTTAATATCATATATATTAACTACTATGATAGGGAGAACTTTCCAAATTTGTATTAGGTCACCTATTTTTAATATTAGTAGCTACGCTGGAAATGGGCGGGATCGGATAAGTGGGCGTGGTACCTCCCATACAAGTAGTAGTTCAATATTATCTATCTCGAATACTGTGATAGAGAGAACTTTCAAAATTTGTCTGATGTCTCCTATTATTAATGTGAGTAGTCGGACGCAAAATGGGCAGTTTCGAACCAACAGGCGTGGCACCTGCAATACAAAGTAAATATAAAATATCATATGTTTGCAATACTGTAATAGTGAGAGTCTTGTGAATTTGTGTGAGCCCATAAGTTATTCATGTGATTAGTTATACAAAAAATTGGCGCGTTCGGAGTAGTAGGCGTGGCACCGCCCATTCAAAGTAAATATATTATGTCATATAACTGGTGTACTAAAAAAGGGAAGCTTTGACAATTTGCACGAGCCCGTAAGATCTTAGTATGAGTAGTCGATGGGCGTGGCACTCCCCATGCTAGTGTATAGTATATTACACACTTTTGGTTAACAGATTTAGTTTTTTTCTTTTTTTTTTTTTGAGGCAATAAATTATTAGATCGATAAGATTACGTTTTATTTTTTTACTGGTACGATTAATAATTCAGGAATTCCTCGATAAGCAATATATATATATAATAAAATCATATCTAACGAGAAACTTATTTCTATATTATTAAAACTGGTTGCGACATATAAAAAAATATAAAGTATTTCTGACTTTGTGCGTCTGTTGGTAATTTCAAATCACCGCATTCGTTATCGAAATTGTTGTTTTTTTTTATCTTATTTTGCAAAATTAAATACTAAAAATAATTTGGTCTATCACAGTTAACTAATTATGGTCCCTAGTTAAGAGCAAAAGTGAAACAAGAGCTAATGCTTGTCCATCTTCTTTAAAGAACGAACCAAAATATGGAATTTTTAATGATTTTACTCGATATCGAATGCGGTGATATGGCCCCAGATCTGGCTTAAATTTCAGCTAAACAAAAGTGAACCGAGAAATTGAGACTTATATAGAGGCCTTAACAATTTCGATACATTTTTATGACAGGAATCTAAAATAAATAGTTTTAATTCAAGTGTAGCTTGTATGTTACTTTTTGTAAATTCATATCACCTGGAGAGTATTTAGGGAACTAGCTATTTGAAAAAAAAAACTTATTTAGTGCTTCTTTATCGTATCGTGTAATCATTTAATAATTCCCAAATTTATTTTATAGAACTATTTAAAAAAATATTATTGATTCTTTAGATAATCATTTTTAATTCAAATTCATTATTAGTAACTCCGTCCTTGGAACACTGCAGAACTCGTTTGTAACAAAGAATTAATATTAATAAGAAGATAAGTAAAATATTTTTTTCCAATAAATATTAACTGTTATATTGCCAACGGCATTTTTGATTTTTTACAAAAGCTCTCGCCGACTCCATGTACTTTCATGCATGCAAAATAAAACACACAAAACCTTTTGGGCACATAAACAGAAAACAAATCACACTAATCACTATTCTCTTTTCCGATTACTAAAAACTTATGAGTTTGGTTTGAAATTTTTAATTAAAAAATAAAAAAAACAATAATATGATGAAACAATTATCTGGAATATGATATCGTTTTCGGATTCATTTTTATTTGAAAATCATAGAGATATTATCATAAACTATATCACAAGTTATTTTTGAGGTAATATCAATTTCGCTATCATATCGCTTTTTGTTCTGTATAACCAATATTACTCGCTTCGATGACTCAATTGAAAAAGAGTAGAAAATGATAGCATATGTCTAATAATGCATACATATGTATAATAAGTGTTAAAAATTGAGCAATGCGGCATCAGCGACTCAAAATAAAGGAAATTTGAGATACACATATATTCCTGGAAACTACGGAATACATTGTTCGTACATCTAAAAAAAACCTGGTTAGGCTTTCTTGAATAGATTGAATACAAAAAATATATTTAAACAAAGTAAGTTTTTTGTTTGTTTTAGAATAAAAACGGAAACAAAAAAACAATATTGGCTAATTTTTCTCAAAACAAAAAAAAAAAAGAATATTGATTAAAAGAAATCGCAAAACAATAGCTCGTATAATTGGCACCAGTTTCCACATTTTTTTTTGTTGGAAATGCTAATTAAAAAAGAAAAATTTTTATGCGTTTTCTTTAATTTATAAGATTCTGTTCAGATTTATCATATTAATGCTGCAGCAGAGAGCTACTATTGATCAATTTTCTTATAAGTATATTTGTACTGCTCTCGACTTTAAGAAAAATTCAACAAAGTCACTTAGGTGTCATTATCATTATTAACTATTAAAATACGGTTGGTTATACAATATTAATAACAACTAATTAGTCACGAAAAATTTCTAATAAATTCCGAACATACATATATTCTAAGTTGCAACCTGCAATATCACCTTAGTAACTCATTCTATTTAATGGACTATCATTTTAAAAATCAGCACAAGCTCAGTTAAAAAAGAAAAGAAAAAATAAACTATTTTCCTATTAATCGAATACATGTCTATATATACATAAGTATTACCAATTTAATTAAAAAAACATATTTTTTAATTACAGATCGTAAAAGAAGATTGTACATCAAACTAAAAAACAAACTTTAGTTAAAAAAAATAACACACACACATACGGTATGTACAGATATAAATATTATTATAAAAGTGCGATTTGTTAGTTTGTGTATGTTTCAAGCATAAATATAAAATACTTATTAAAATTTAATATAAGAAATGGAATTGAAAATACTATTATACGGTTTGTATTGTTAACAACAAATAATTACTTGTAATGACAATGCAGTTGAATTAAGTATCACTTTAGCTAAAAATTGCTGCTTCGTTTATTTTTGGAGTTGTTATTATTGTAGCTGTTACGAGTATTATCCTTTTGTCATTAACCATTAAATATATGTGGTGCAGTGGAACATGCATAAACGATGATGGTAAAACAACAGCAACTAAAATTACAACGACAATTTCATGAATGAATGAATAGTGGAATTTTGTTTTGTTTTTATTTTTTTATATAATACCTTTTTAACTTTATGACCAAAACTATTCACAGAGATTCCTTACAACAACAACAACATACTCATATGAGTATAAAACTAAAAGCAATTGTTCCTCAGAGCTATATGAGTATAAATTCCTAAATTTAATATATTATCGGAGTTAAAATGGTTAAACTGGGGCTGTATTTTATTATCAACTTGTGGAATTTTAATGTGTGTGTCCACGACTAGAATTATTCAATCTTAAGCTTCAACTTCATACCGCTAATAGTTGCCGGTGGAGAGCTTTCAATGCCAATGGCCACAGAGTTCCGTGAAATGGTTTTTGGCATCACGGCATGGAGGTAGGAAGCAGCGAATATTGAACACCTTCTCTGCTTTTGCCAACATTGAAGTATTGGATCTCTGCTATTTCAGATGCTGAAATATCCCATCTCAAAAGCTTCATATGTAGCTCGATATGATTCTACGATTGAATATCGTTCCCCGTGGTATTCCTGCTTCTATTTATATTGGCAGCCACTTCTAACCTAACCTACCCTAAACATTTAAATAAAAGATTTTCCATTCAAAGCAATACACTCAAGTGACTATGCAAAATTATTCATGCTACCAAATACAACTTTTTAAAATTGGTTAAATATTCCAAATTTAATGTAAATATGGCAAAAATTACTAAAACATGACTGCACATGTGACCCTATAAAATTGTAAGCTGTTTCAAAATGTAACTCTTGTAACATAAATATGTTCGATTATGTTGTGCGCCTGGATGAAGTCAGCTACAATATTTGTAGGCGCTATTAATGCCTTGTCCTTCAATTTTTTTTTAAAATAAGTTGATTTTAAGGAATTCATTCTTTCCCATATGGTATTTAGCTTCTAGTTAAGAATTGTTTATGTATGTGTAGGGATAAAGTACATTCATCTACGTATATTGTTAAGAAAAAGCAGCGCCCTGGGAACATTGCATTAACATTAAATGCCAAATTGTTTTCATACACATACAAATGTATGAACAACACACCACACAAACACACATTCACAAAACAACACTTCATAAGTATTAAGTTTAACACTTGGCCAGTCTGCCGAGACAGTCCTTTGAATGAAATGATACTGAAGGAATGGGGGTATTAAAATGGTCATAAATAAAATAAAGTGCGCTGAGTACATGATTTCTCTGGTAAAGTGGTTTCTCTCTGTATAATTTTAAGCGCAATGAAAACAGCACAAAAAAAAGCTTTCATCGCCACAGAAAGTAAAGTTGTGATATGTGGTCAATCAGGAGTCACCCCTCCTAGTTGGATCATGTATGAAACAAACTCTGACTCCTTTTTGGTATAAGTATGTATTTGTATTGCTGTTGTTATTTTTGTTGTTGTTGTGTAAAGGGCAACTTTGGCCAATTGTGGTAAATCGGAAGTTAAAACAGGCAATAAAATGTCGCTATAAAAATCTATGAATGACACATTAAATCAATCGCCAAAAACAAAAATGAATAGAAATCTCAAAGTCAGGAGTATTACAGTCACTGTGAAATCGAATACTTGAAGAAATGAGACTTATGTACTACTTAAAGGTCTATAGCTAAGATGATTAAAAGTCTATAAAAATTGTTAACCAAGGTGGGTAATAAAATAAAATAAAATAAAATATGAAACATATTGTTGCCGCTCACTCAACTCGGTCGGCCTTTAAATATGATTCATGTAAAAGGCGGCTAAGGATAGATGATTATTAAAATATCGTCGTCAAACGATAAAAAGAAATTATCGAATATTATTAAGCCATTAAAGCGAATAGAGCTGAAACATTAAAAGCAATTTGTTGCGCTTAATACAATCTACTACCCGATACGACCCCGATACTTTAATCATCTTATGTTGCATTATAAGCAGCTGCTAATGAAATACGCCATTTTATTTTCCATTCTCCGTTACCATACTATAATTAAGTCAGGTGTTTTTTCGTAGCCACACATAGGTACCATACTGAGGTACATTTAATTTCCAAATTTAAAACTTGTATCTTTTTTTTTCTTTTAAATAAGTATTTAATGTGGTGCTGACACTTACAGCTAACTTTTGTTGCTCTTTTTTTTTATTAAAAATTCTTTTGTTTTCCTATATATTGTCTTATGTTTTGTTGAGAAATCTTTAAGTTAAAATCTATAATTTTATGGCTTTTCTACAAAAACAACAAGACTGATCATCATTGGGATTGTATCACATCAAACGGTATTCATACTGTACACTTGTATTTCGGTTGGTTTCCATTCCCATCAAACGTCTTAATTTTTTATCTGTGAAAGGAATCATTTTCCATTCTACTGCTTTAGCTCCCTATTTTTTTTTTTTATATTTTATTACTTTTTTTTTTACCTCTAACCTGTAAAAATGGTTACCAAAGCAGGCCATTGTTTTCTGTTTTATTAGTAAAAGATCATTGATAACACAGACATACTCGTACATAGAAATAACATTATATTTGATGAAAGTAATAATTGCATGACAACAGGACATCATGTTTGGTATATGTTATTCAAACAAGTGCAAAATATCTACTATTTACTCGAGTTATAAATGTCTCATGTTGGAAGTCATTCGTTCAGTTTGAAATTAGAGAAAAAATAAATGACTCAACAGGAACAGGATGACGTTCCTTAAGTTACAATTTATTCAAAAAATAGCTATTTTAAGTCTATTGCCAATGTCCATTAAGGAGGAGTAAATTTTGGAATTTCATAAATAAAATTTAAATAATTATTAAATAACATATCTAAACAGATTTTATTTTATTTGATCATAATTAATCGGATGTGAAATATTTTTAATGCTATTTAATGCTATTGGATTAAAATAAAAAAAAACCTCAAAACAAATTAAGAAACTATTGCTTTCCGATTTCTTTTTCGTAAGTTTACCCAAACTGTTAGTACTCCCATATATTACGAACTCTCAAAAGTGTTTACAAAACACAAGGTATATATAAATACTCATTTTCGATATGGTTCCGTCATTTTATAAAATTTAGTATGTGCAAATTATGCTGACCTAAAAAAACTATTCAACATACTTTATAATACATAATATTTTAAAAAACTAAAATATAAATTTCACAGCGAAGTATTGAATATAATATTTCTTTCCGATTGATTTACAATTAATATATTACCGAAGTTTAAGATATAGATGTATTATTCAGAACAATGTTAAACAAAATAGTATCGAAAAGCGCAGCCCAGGCACAGAACACAGCCAGGTTTTACCTTAGGGTAGTTCAGGTACTTTCTAGGTTGGTTACGATAGCGCTACTTAAGTTCAGAAAAAAATTCCAGCTCAAAACGTGATACAAGGCAAGATCTGTGGTTGAGCTGTAAGCTCACTGGATGTACTGGGGTATCAGAATCCACATACAAAAAATAGAGAGGATTTTTAAATTATTTTCAATCATTCCAAAACAATAATCTCGATATTTCATACTCCTTGGATAAAAATATGTCATTGTCAGCTAATGTAATTTACATTTTTTTACATTTATTTTTGGTTTGTTTTATAAATAAATGTCAATAAATATAAAACTTTTCTTCCGTTTAAATGGGTCCTTTCTATTCACCGGTTAAATAATTTTTTTTAGATTTTTTATTTATTTATTTGTATATTGGTCTATGGAATTAAGCCTTACGGACTATTTAAAGGGTGATCCATTTCGAGGTTCCCTACTTTTTTAAAGAAAAGAACACAGAAAGTTAAAATTTAATGGGGAATGTTTATTATCGTTTGAAAGAACATTCTTTGGCATATATTTTTTGAAGATTATGTCTATCAAATGTTGGCCGCGACTGCGTCTCAGATGGTCTATCCGTTGAATCCAAATTTCGATGATTTTCCATGATGAAATGCCAAACAATACTTAACAAAACTTACATGACAGCATGACACGACTCACACGTGATCTGTCAAAAAAAAAAAAGGCTATTGAAAAAAGTATTTCTACTTGGGTCAGCCGTTACAAAGAAAAACATTTTAAAATTAATTTCAGTAACATAGCTATTCATGAATTTATTTTACTCTTAATTAAATAAGTATTTAATGTGAAATCAATAAATCTATTAAGTTAATTAAATTGAATACATATTTTCCTGAAAGGGTCTGCATTTGCATAATTAGCTATATAGAACTGTACAGATAAAGGTGAGAAGTAACATGTTAGTCCTTGAGGAATGTTGAATGATATATCGTTAATTAGGAAACCAAAACAAACATCACTTTTAATTATATTAAAAAGTTGATAGCTTAATTGGGGCACGTCTGCTGGTATAAGATGGAATATTAATTAGATTGAAGTTTTAACTGCAAAGACAAAATAACAGGAATTACTTTTGCAA
Organism: Cordilura impudica; assembly: GCA_963682025.1. Classification (NCBI taxonomy): domain Eukaryota; kingdom Metazoa; phylum Arthropoda; class Insecta; order Diptera; family Scathophagidae; genus Cordilura; species Cordilura impudica. The sequence continues at coordinate 198,019,251 of OY821517.1, read as the reverse complement.
TGATTCCAGACTGTCGATATGTTTTTGCTAGATGGGGTCGCAAATTATAAAAGCATATTCCAAGATTGGTCTCACAAGTGACTTATATAAAGTTTTTGTTACATAGGGATCATTGAACTCTTTAGCCCAATGTTTATATCTATAGGACAGTGTTGTACAATCCACATTTCGATGGTGATCTCACGAGTCAATAGAGTTGGATAGCCTACCTTCATTAAGGAGAACCTTTTTCGGTTAGATGTAGGTGGTATAGATGACCAGGCGATCAGAATGAGTGAAGTACTCTTTGCACCGTTTTCAAAAACCAAGACACTTGAATGCCTCTTTTTTCATTAATAAATAAAGCTCAAACTCATTGAATGATACCCCATCAATAACAACACGTATAGTGCAGTCTCTGAGAGAACTCGATATAAATCGAGAGAAGTCAATACCAACAGCAAATACTTTAGAGGTAATAGATCGATCATTGAAAAATGAGTTGGTCTCTTAATTTATCAAGCCCCCCCATCACCTTTAACAGCACATAGCATATTGCAATTGTACAGTAAATTTCAGGGTTGTGCGCTTCACTTTTTTCATAATTGGCTAAACATTGGCAACCTACCAGCAAGAGGGGCAAAATTCAACATGTTGCAAAGAGTTCAAAAGCAGGCCAATGAACTAGCTAGCATCGTGTGGCATACATTGAGATCTGAAACAAACCTTATAATTCCATGAGCTCGGAATAATAGTTTAGGCATAGTACATACTTTCAAGGTCGGACAAAAACCGATTACAAAATAAGATTACAAATCGGAAATCTTTTTCTTTCAAATATTTTCGGGACATTATTAATTATTATTAATCCAATTTTAACATAAAAACAACAACTAAAATCGGTAATTTTTGTTAAATATTTCACATAATATTAAAGCGAATTTCAGCTGGAAGCTTGTACGCTACAATAATTCTAAGTAATTGCTTTACAAATAAATACAAAACTCTTCAATGTGGAAATTATATGTATATTTCTTATCTACGGAGCTGATGCCCCAAAACTAGCCCAATGTAGATTGAGATCTTTCGTAAACGGTTTATTCAATAGATACAAAGATAGTATTTTAGAAGTTCTTCTATTTAGTGATTCAACATTTTTGTTTGTATTAAATAAATACGATTTAATTAATTCTCTTGGATACCTGTTGATAACACTCATTTAAACGGGGTATAAATCCTGAAGATCTCAACACCATGTTCTCGCTTTCTAATGAAGGCGATTTCATTTCATTATGTCTTAAGTAAAATGCAAGATACAAGTTTTTATAAATAAAGAAAATACATTAAGCAACCGGTTGGTTTTAAGAAATTATAAGTGCATGTTATAAAATATAAAATTTCTTATTTTGAGGCCATTTTGATGTCTTCATCATTCATTAGTACGAGTATAACAATGCAATCTTTTGTTGTTTTTTGTTTTTCTTTTCTTCATCGGGTTTTGACTGTGACAGCAAGTGAAACACTTTGGCTGCTACAAAATTCTTAAAATATTATTAATTTGGTTTGTTGTTTGTCTTCTGTTCTATACTATCATTTGTTATTTAAATGGTGAACCTTTATCCCCCTTGCTAAGAATGTCTGCCTGCCAAAGTGAAATTTGAACGGACATAAATTTTTATAAATTATGTGCAAAGGCGTTGTTTTGTAACAATGATACACTACACGCACACACACACTCATTTAGAAGAAAATTAAAATTATTCCTTTCATAAATAAATTTATTTATATATTTATATATACTAGTAGATTCCAGCACTCGAAATTCAAGTGCAAATTCTAGGAAATTTTATTTTTTCATTTAATAAAGAACCTAAAGGTATGCTATACAATTCAACTCATTTTAAATAAAGAAAACAAACTCAATACATTAACACAAACAAATTAGCAAAATTAATAAACACACACATAGCATTGTTTGTGTTAGTATCAAATTTAAACGATCATAACTCCAAAAAAATATTCCAGACGATGAAAATCTGTAAATCTGAGTAACAGCTAAAAAGAAATACCTCTCAAATGATAAATTTTTTGTCAAAATCGGGGTAAAACTGTGAAACTTACATAGGTCACAGAAATCGCCTTGCCTTTTAATATTACAGATTTATTTAACTATAATATGTATATATGCAATCTTAATTTTAAATACATTGTTCAAATTATTGCACTTGTTCAGGATTGTATTAAAATGAATCATTCTATAATTTTAACAATTTGGATCTAACGAGACTTGTGGCCCATTTTTATAAGGATTTACAAGGATTTGTATATATATTTATTAAATATTATTAAGGGTGTAATCCAAGTGGGTTATTCAACTTAAAGTGTTATTAGCATAGTTTAAGATATCGTTTAGAAAGGGATTCTTAATAAATGTAAATTAGCTTTATTTTCCTTTTGAAAGAACAAAATGCAATGTACCACAAATATCTAACCAAGTATTCTGGCAAATAACTGACCAAACAACCAACCAGGCATCTGATGATATATATATACACAACAATTCCAAGGCATATCACGTAATCTGTTGACGACAAAAACACATAAAATGTTAAATTTATATTTCAATTAATAATGTCATCGACAAAGAGTCACGACATTTTAACGTTGAACAAAAAAAAAAAAATATAAAATAAAAAACAAAAGATAAATAACTGTTGGAATTGGAAAATATGGCTACAAGCAACAAGACATCAGACTCATACAGACCTTTAAAATAAAAATATACATACTTACCTGTTAATCATATATGAGGCGTATTGTTAATGCTAATTCTATATTATTGTTTGTTTGTTTCATCTTCGATGTAAAATTTCATTTTTAAATGCATTTTGCTGTTAACTAATTTGATAGACTCCATTCTTAGTGTTTAACGAAAAAAAATTCTTAGTGGCGGCTACACCTTTGCATTCTAAATAACCAAAATAAAGAAAAACAGAAAACACGAAACATTTTTTTATAAATTCCTTTAGAGAATGAAGTCATTCAAAGAAATGCATGGTGATAAACAAGGGGTTTCTTATAAATTTCTTGTTTTTTTCTTTCGTTTAATAAATTAAGTAATTTAATGTGCTTAAAGCATATCCTATAAAAAAAAAACCCCAAATATATTAACTTAAGCGCATTTATCTTGAGAAAATTTATGTAGAAAATTAACATACATGTCACCGTAGGTTTCAGCCAAAGATAATGGCATATTTTAAGTATTTAAAAGATGACACAGATAACGCACTTACTGAAATACATAAATATATGTCCTATAGAGATTATAACGAATGCAAATTCTTATTTTTTTTTTTTCATGAAATATCTTAAAATCCATTTAAAATTTCATCTTGGAATGAAAATTTTAAGATTTAAAATCATATTAATGATTCTGCTGATATTTTTTACTAAATGTGATTATTATTATTCCAATCCATTCAGAACCGGATTCTGAGATGATATTGCGAGGTCCACCAATATCTTAATCACTCTAATCAATCTGCAGCAAGCAATTCTGAACTTTACATAAGATGTAAGCGGCTTAGGGAAAATTACTACAAAAATCGATGCATATTCAAACCTGGCGAACTACAAATGTTCCCTTTGAGTTGGAATCAAATTACCCTTGTTTATAACCAGATATTCAAATATATATATATGTATATGTATGCTTTAATAAAGGACCAGTTTAAATCGAAAAACATTCAGACTTTATTGAAATTTTTCCTGCAGCAAACGCTGAAAAAATTGAAAATTTCGCCTTATAAAAATGTATTTATATAAACAAGTGTTTCAAAAGTATTGCAAGTATTTAGTATTGCAAGTATTTAGTTAAAACTGGGCAACAAATTGTGTGTGAAAGTGTTTAATTTTTTGTTATTTTACATTGGAAGTGCAAGAAACACTAAAATTTTTATATTTTAAGTGGACATATTGTTATTGTTCGTATACATTCGTCTCGTAATTTGTAGCTTATTTTAAAGATGGTACACCTCACTAATATATTGCAAAATTTTACGCTACCTTTTTGCGCCTTTTAGAAGCTATGCCTCAATTTATGCAAGTCCTACAACAGTGAACTTTTTCAAGACATCATATTGATCTCGCGACTGCTCCTGTTGTCTGTGTTTTGTTATTTTTTATGTAAGTGGCATGCTATAACTGATTGTGAAAAATTAATAGTAACTGAAACAAACAAGAAATTCGGAAAAAATTTAAAGGGACTATATGTACGAAAGACGTTTTTTCAAAAACGCTGAAAAATCGCCCGAAACAACCAAAAATAGATTTTAATTTAATAACAACAAGTAAGGAAATTATAGTCGGTCTAGGCCAACTATACGATACTCTATACCATGCGTATAAAGAATCTATCACGTAAGTCCAACCAATTAGATATAGAAAATAAACATAAACCAAATTTGAGTGGCAGTGTTATAAAATTTTTGCCTTGGACATGAAAAAGTTCATATCGAATGCTATAATTATATGGGCACTAGGTTGGAAAATAAACCGATCCTGACTATATTTGGTAAGGTCACCTATTGTTTGCAAAAACATAAACAAACCAAATTTTAGAAAATTCTGTGCAATCATCTTGTTTTTTTGATAGATTTAAGTGAAGATCGGGTATCAGTTTCATATGGGGGCTATGACTAATAATAGTCCTATAGGTTTTATTTTTGTACTACTGATAAATGGATGTAATAAACACACACAACCCTAATTTGACCAAGATCTATATGATAATTTGGATATTATTGTAATGTAAGTCGATCCCACAGGGGTCATTTGTATGGTGACTTGGTCTGCACATGCGTCTGAAAATTAAAAATTTTTTTTTCACTAATTTTAATAGTATTAGCTAAAAAATAACGAAAAATTATCGGAACTTAGATTCCCTGAATTGATTCAAGAAAACATGCAACTCTAACCTACTATGCGTCGTGCGATCCATTTCAAACAATACTTGTGTAAAATAACTGGACTTGCTTTATTTCCACGTCATGATGTACCTGGGACAGCTGTTTTTCGCAAAACAGGTGTTAGCATATTGAAAAATCAGCTATCGCAAACAAACATATTATGTCGGGTGTAATAACGATGGTACGTGCGTACCTTAAAATTATTAAAATTATTAATTTGACAGACATGGCTCACAAATGTGAAATTACATTTATCAATATCTAGTCTGATACCAGCGTAACGAAATACAAATGTAAATTAATAAAATTTTAGTTTTTTTTCATATTTATTATTTAATATCGTGTACAGAAAACGAGTTTTTTTTTTTAAGAATGAGCGTTTTTTGGAAATAGCTTGCAAAGGAAAATGACAGTGGCAAGTGCCAACAATAAAACAATATAAGTGAATTTATCAATCATCTTAAGTAGGGACTTAATGATTTATATATAGAAATAAAACATGCAGTTGATGCAATGCAAATAATCGCGTAATAAAATTAAATGGAACAAATATAACCATTCTAAATCTCTAATTCAAGCAACTAGCATTTAATTGATTTGGCTTTTGCCTATATTTAAAATAACAGTTGTTTGTTGAATTTGCAACATACGGTCGTATATGAAAAACGTGAGTATAACATTTGTAAATTTGGGCGCAGAGCGCAAGGTTTGAAACGCAGAAATATTCAATGAAGAGTAACACCAACAGATTTTAATAGTAATGTAGAAGAAGGTGAAATAATTGAGGATAATATTAAAGATCTTCCAATTATTGTTGACAACTGTCACAAGTTTACGGACATCATTAAAGTGCTAGGTATTAATTCTAAGTATAAAAGAGTGTCAATAGGGACAAAGGTCATACCTAATGCCATACTCGAGTATGATGAAATCATAAAAATATGTAAAACAAATGACAAAGTTTTTTACACATCCTATTAAAGACAACAACTAATTTAAAATCATGTTGTTTGGCCTTCCACAAATTAATTTAAAATCAGTTACAGAAGAGTTAAAGAAGTTCAAACTTCGCGTTCCAAGCCAGACGATGCGTTATATATTATAGAATTTCGATGAAATTAGATTTCAAAGAAGGTGCTAAAATACTTCTATGGTAAAGTGGTACATTGGAGAAATCACCTTCGCAATGGAAGAGGTGCCACACAGTGCTCAATATGTGCAATGGTTGGACATGGATCAACAAACTGCTATAGAAAGGCTGAATGCATAGGTTGAGGAGGTCCACATGAATTTTCAGTATGCCAAATGAACAACACATCAACTAATTGAGGGACCATTCATAAATGCTTTAATTGCACTAAAAAAACTAAATTATGTTAACCATCGAGCTGATGTCATTTTTATTAATAATTATTAGTTATTACAGACAAGATCGTGGAGGAGGTACCTTAATAGCAACTACAAATACAATACCACACCAACATATTCCAATGATATCAATATCAAATATTGAAAATATTTCTATAATAATTTTCATTAATAACAGATCAATAAGATTCACGTCTGATATTGTCCACGGTATAATAGAAGTTTTATTGGTGACTTAAATAAAATCTCAATAGCAGTATTTGAATACTTCGTATTTGGCGACTTTAATGCACACCTAGAATTGCTATGATAATAACCAGAGAGCGGAACTTCATGCAAATGCATGTTTTTTGTCGTTAGTCTAAGCACGGTATAAACAAAATATCTTTGCGAATCAAAGAATTTGCGTTAAAATGGCATCGATTCGTTAGTGCATATTTTTGCATATTTTGCTGAAAATTAATATATTTGCATATTTTCCTATTAATGCATATTTTTGTGTCATATTTCGCATTATTTTGTGTAAAATTCAAGTTTTGCCACATCTTTTTCTATTATTTCATTTTACGTTTTTACATAGTTGCATATTTTTTTTAGAACGCTTAAAACTATGTTATCCTCTCTTACAATTTAATTTTCAACATAAAGAAAATTCAATTCAAGTACAAGGTAAAAAATAAGAAATATATTTCTGGAAGTTGCTTATACGTTAGTTTTTCAAAAAAAAAAAAAATCGGAAAATTCAAAATTTTTATAAGCTTGTTTCTAAATCCATTTTTAGTATAGAACTGCTTAATATCTCTTAATAATCAATTTTTTACTAAAAGTAACATCAAATTACACAAAACAGTACATTAGTACGATTTTACTCCTCTTACAGCCTTTATAACAGCCATTATCCTTGATGGCAAGGAGTCAACAAGGACCTTCATGGTTTCTTCGTTAATAACGCTGTACCATACGCATTGTAAGGCTGAAATCAATTTTATGTTTTCGGGTTTTTGATCAGCAGCTTTGCGTTTTATTACGTACCATAAGTGAAGTTGTGCGGTTTTTATAACCGCCAGTGTATTTATCTTTAAGTGAACAAAGAGTCTGATTTTAAATATGATTTAAACAAAATTTTGAAAAAATTTTAAGTGCATATTTTTTTAATTTTTAGTGCATATTTAAAGATTTTTAGCGCATATTTTAGGCGCCTAAAACACACTTTTTTAGTGCATGAAGTTCCTGTCTTTGATAATAACACAGCCGGAAGAGAGCTTTACGACCACCAGTTAAACTCCAATTACTACATTTGCTCCCGATTTACCTTCACCCGCTTTGGACAGCGTTCAACATTCACACAGCTATCAGTTGTCGACGTTCGACTCACAAACTTTAGCTTGAATACCTCAGGCAATGGGTAGACAATGAGCAACATAGAAATAATTTATCGACTGTAAATATCACAGAAACAAATATTGAACAAAAAAAGTTCCAGTTAAAGAGAAAAAAGTTTGGCAGCAAAAACTCTCTCAACTTACATTACATCTCATTAAATAACGAAACAGTTATAGAAGACGTAAATTGCAAAGATCTAACATTGCTTTAGTAAGATAATTTTTTATTATTAATTAACATTTACATATCGATTGACAGAAATAACAATTGGAATACATTTATCGAAAGGTTGCCACCAGATAGCAAAAAGTTTGGAAGCTGAATAAAACAATTAGAGCGAAAAAACCAGTTGCTAGGAGTTTGTTAGTAAATGGCGGTGAATTTTATAATAATGAAATCAAAGCCAAGGGTATGGCAGATGTTTTCGAAATTAGCATCTGATGCTGATAGAATAGTACTGAAACATATTGAAACATATTGAAACATACAAGAAATTAATGAAACCACTGAGGAAAAAGTTAAATATCTTATCAATATGAAAAGAGTCTCTATAGCTCCAGGAATTGATGTTATAAAACCTATTATTCTTGAAATGTCTAATCTATTTGCAAGTACTCTTATTAGCATCTTTAATTAGTGCCTAAGAAGTGCATACTTTCCTAAAAATTTTTTGGGTAGTTCCAATACGAAAACATGGAAAGGAGAAAAAAATAATCCAAACGCTAAAAAATTTCGAAAAAATTACTTCGAACAGACTAAACTAATACATGGAAACAAATAATATTTTGAGCAAAGAATAATTCGGATTTAGAAAAGATCATTCTACAATACACCAAGTGAAAAGAATATTAAACATGATAACAACAAAAATCATCGTAAAAGTACTGGAGTGGTGTTTCTTGATATAAAGAAAGACTTTGACTCTATATGGCGTAAAAAATTATAAAAAGTTTTTTTTCGTGGTCAGTATAGATGATGATACTTCGACGCAACTTTGTATGCTATATATACTTCGGATTTTGTAGTGTAGAAAAATCAATCTGCTGTACTTTATGCATATGACACTGCTATTATTTTGAAAAAGTACTAATTCATGCTGATAAATATTTCAACAAATGGAAAAGAAAAATAAATCAAGACAAAACACAGGCCACTATTTTTCCTTTTAACAGGTCGCCAAAAGGAGTACCACAAACAACCCTCAATACACAAAGATTTCAGATTCCAATATTGGATACCATCATATATTTGGGAGTAATTTTTAATAAGAATCTATCTTTCAAACCCCATGTGTGATATAGCCTGTGATAAAGCTATTTTCCTTCTACTTAACCGAAAGTTTAAGCTTAATAGAAAAACAAGCTTTTATTATACAAAATGTGCTTACCTCCAACAATGACGTACGGCTGGTCGTCGAGATGCGCAAAAACTTACCTTACAAAGTTTCAAGTAATTCAGAATAAAAACTTAAAAGTAAGTTTTAATCTTTCTAGGCGATATCCTACTTTTCTACTACACAGCAATTTTAAACAAGAAATGTTAAAAACGGTTTTAGAAAAATTACCATCCAGATTCGAAGACGGAAACAGGACGACCTAGTTAGGAATTTGGAAATTTAATTAACTTTTTTCTTCAACTTCTGAAGAGAAGTTGAAAGAAATGGGTAGTGACAAAATTTCTTAGACATCTCAAAGGTATTTCGCTATCTTTTTCCATTAAAATGCAATCAACTCAATTCGTATATAAATTTAAAAAAAGACTTTATTTGCTGCAATACTTAAGTAGTATCTCAAAAATTCTAGATATGAAATATTTTAATTGTAATGATTATTCAAGGTGAAATGTTTAGGTACTCGTGAAAAATTTAAAACATCGAAATATTTTTCAAATTTTTTTATATAGAAATATTAAACGTTGCGTTAAGTTTCGTTTTATAGAATGAACCCATTTAATTGTATATTATTTTATAAAATCTGATTACAATTTTTGTTTAGTAGAATAAATTATATGTTTATAGAAGTGCAAATTCAATTGACACGTACTTCCCGACTAACTAGAGCTCCGAAAGTTTTCACATTTATGTGAATTGGTTAAAAAAAGCATTATTTAATCAATTTCTATATATTTAGGCTTAACCTAATTCCGAGTGGCTTGTCTGCAGATTCTAATTTTTGGGTCCAGGGATAAGGCGTATTTGGCTAGTTTTTTTTTGCAGCGACGGACCAAAACTTCTGGTGGGAATCGAACCCACGACCCCGCATGGTAGGCGAGCACGCTGCCAGTGATCAAACTCTTGCTGGATTTATATTTGTGTTTTATAGATATAATTTTGTAGAACCCACAATAATTTAAAATTACTCAATTAATTTCAAACCAACTGAATTTTTCGAAAAACCAAGTTTTCAGTTAATTGAAAAGTGAAATAATTTGGATATCCTAGAAATTTCTTATACAATTGTTTTTGTTTATTTAAAATAATATTTCATACCTTGCGTAGACGATTTAATGGTAGATAGGCCTTTTTGATGTTAGTAGATTGTAGCCTTAAAAATCGTTGCTACATCTTAGTTTCTAGAACAATTTTTTCAATTGATGATGTATAATTACAATACTTTCCAAGAAATCATAAAGACCAGTTTTACGCAACATTTTTTATTTTGAAAGTGGTTGGCATAATAATGCAATAATAATAATTTTTACCTATAATGACATAATAATTTAGTTAACTTAAAGGGAATAAATTAAAATTCCATTACAAAATACGTTTTATTATAATTTTTGTTGAATTTTTTTTTCAAAAAGTTTGAACAGAATTGGCTATCGAAATATAAAAAGATCATATTACACAAAATAATAAAACATTCAATCAACAGTGTTTACATTGTACTATGAATGTTGTGGTTACAGTAGCAATCAAGCTGCTATAATATCCACTGTAACAGTCAACGCTTTTGATGTTGTACAATGATCGTTGTGTTGTAATTATAAATATAGCTAAAGATGTTATGTCCATTAGTTCACTTTCCAACTTTGTATGAAATTGCTAATGTAAACATTTTTAGAGTAAAAATTAAGTTCGATTATATTGAATGAACACACTTTGCTTTATAAACTTAAAGAGCTTAAACCAATCTGTTCTAGCAAAGTTGGAATATAACATTTAAACAAAATTTAAATATTTGTTTTAATTACAATGCCATCTACATCGAATCAAAACTCAAATTGAATCGCTACCTTGGGGTCCTGCCTACATTTGGTTATATAATAGGAGAATGAGTTGTTTTCTAAATTAATCTTAAAGTTTAATACATTGACAAATAAATGTAAGCTAACAAACTGCTCACAGTAATTAAAATATTATTCCAAAGTATAGATCAAAATGTTTCCTATGTTACCGTTTAGTTATATATCTGCATTATTTGAAAAACTACTATTATCATTCCAGTATATATTCATTGAGTTTAACCCTAGCTGTTCCTCAATATATATGTTACGCATTTAAAATAATTTTTTTATCAAAAAAAAAAAAAAAAAAGAAACAACACCACTAAATATGTAACTAATTATAAATAAATTCCAGCATATTTTAAGTATTTGGTTTTTTTCGGATTTTTAAAAATCGAAATTAAACGAATTATAATACAGCATTAAATCATCAAATACTATAAACCGTAGAAAATCAAAGTTAAACCCTTGAAATGGAAAATAAAATCTCACTAAAATAACACGGTATTAAACAAAAGAAAATAAAATCCCATACAAAAAAGAATGTATATATATATATCATGGCTTAAGTGGGAATAAGATGCCTACATTTTCATTTCATATTTTTTTCTCGATCTTTTCTAAATGAAAAACGAAGTGTGAATATAAAATATTCAAAATTCATAAAGCTTTAAATCCCCAACAGAAGGCTAAATCAAAATATGTATTATGTGGATGTATTTTAAATTGTGTATATATATGCTCGTATCTAAAATAACAAAAATAACAAAGTAGAAAATAAAAAAGGAAACAAGTGAAATCATCATCTTCTTCATCAATTTTCAGGGGTTGATTTCAAAGTTTTGGTTTTTTGTTCCTTTTTATTACATTTAAAAGCATTGAATGTTAAAAAAAAGGAGCAAATACTTTAATACACATATTTTGCATTTACATAAGCATAATTTCCACATAGTTATATTCCTAAACAGACTCATCAGATATGAAAGAAAGACCTAAATTGTACGGCAACAGCAGTAATAAGAGGGGGAGATACAATTGAGAATAAAACGATACACAACATTGAAATAATGCAAGAGGGTACACGAAGGGTCTAAATCTGTATTACGAAAAACACCCACATAAAAGTTCAATGTAACAACACAGTTGAAGCTTCTTCAAATAATGAATTCTTTTCAAAATGGTCTTTTTTATCCCATGACGTAGCTTATATCCTTTTATAATTTGAAAGTAAGTTAATTTTTATCTTAACATTTACTTACATACATATGTAAATAATATAAATAAATATTGTACATTATTATAGTAATTATTTTTAAATTTTTTTTTATTAATTTTATATATAGAAGTGGATTGTGGTGGGACTGAGTATATTAATTATTTTTTTATTTTATACTATTTGTGTTATTACAGTTTATATTTACAAATTTATATTTATAAAATAATTTTTTTTTGTTTTCTCAATTAACGCTGAATATATAAAACAAAACATTATGTTGCGCCAAGATTCAGAAATTAATAAAAAAAAACAAACTATATTCGTATTTTGTAAACTGCAATATCCGCTATTCAACTAGTTAGCTAGTAAACTGCGTTTCTACTTAAATTTTTAGTGGAAACAATTTAGGAAGTTGAATTAGATTCTAAGAACTTTTAAATGTTTGAAGAAGAATGACGAGATTGCTATCATAATATTTTAATTTGAAACTTAGTTCTTTTCCAGCTCTGACTGAGCACAATACAAAGAAACTATACACAAACAAGGCGAACACTTTAAGTCAGCATAATATTTATTCAAATGGCGTGCTACTCCCTTAAGGTTAATATCATCTTTTTCCCTCTACATCTACATCGACAATTTCTAAGTACACAGACTAGTTAAATACAAAAACAATAATTGTGGATCCCTTTCAAACACCCCCTTTGTACGCTGTTGTTTTTGTTGTTGATTTTGTTCTATACTATTAAGCATCATGATGGAATTCATTTAATGAAACATACAGTCGCATGTTCGTATTTGTTTTTGCCTACATAAACCATTTTTATTTTCTGTGTGCGATGAAAACACCCCCAACAAGGATTTCTAGTTTCAATTTAAGCCAAAGGCAATGTACGGTTGACTGACTGAATGACTGATGGACTAAACAACTGTCAGTCATAAACTGAGGGTCTTTCGATTTGCCTCTTTGTATCCCCAATTTATACTCTGATACGAATCTATGTTTGTGTTCATTGTTTCATTTTTTATTTTTTGGTTTACGTTGAACTTTTAAGTCTGCACAACATGCGATAAACGATTTTTAGAAACGAGACATACGACTCGCATTTATATACAAACAACACACACCTATTCGAATGCCAGCCACAACCAAAAAACCAACAAGAAATCAACTTTCATGTAGGAAAAAAAAACGAAATATTTAGTATGTACTTACACATATTTCCATCTTTGACTCGAGTCGAGTGTACTTGTATAGAATGAAATTTAGTTCAGTTTTTTTTTTTTGTGTTTCGTAGTTTCTACAATACAACGTTTTGTGGCTCCGTTGGAAAAAATCGATCCCTGTTGGGTTGTTGCCTGTGTGGTTGTATGTCGTTGATGGTTGTTTTTCTTGTTTTCGGTGGAATTTTTAGCTTTCTCTTCTTTATACGTATGGTTCCACTCCCATGCTTTCGAAATGGAAACTAAATGTAGAATTTTGTTCACCAAATATTGTTTGCCATAACAAGGTTTTTAGTCGTCTTATTTTATTTTTCTTCCACTGAATTTAGTTTCAAAAGTCTTTTTTTTTTTGCTTTATTTTCAGCTTTCAGTAAAAGATGAAGCCAAACAAGTACGCATACTCGTGCCATAAGTTAATATGTATGCATTTGGTATTTCTACATAAAAAGTAATTTCCTTATAACAAAAAATATATTGAAAAATAAATTGAGTGACCATCTCTATTTCTGTATTGTATGGGAAATACTTAATTTTGAGTGATGTTTATACACTTTCCGACAGTTTTATTTTAATATATCTTTAGAGTCTTATTTCTTAACAGCTTTAAAATATCATAAATTTTTTATATGTAAATGTTTGTTATAGTAAAAATTTCCAATAGAAATAAATATCAGTCATAAAATGAATATTATTTTATATAGATCGTCAGCTAATACAAATCATTTAACTCCATCTTTATATTCATAACGTGAAAATCATGGTTCCTGATTCATATTTTTAAATAAATATGTAGTTATTTCGGGATCTTTGCAAATTTTACTTCAAGATGAGGCTAAATAAATGAAAAATTACCTAAATCTGCCTAAGGTATTTCTATTTCCTCTTTTTCTATACTAATTCACGATATTTATTTAAGAACTTGTGAAATTGGTTTGTCGAACAAATTTTGCAACTATACACAAGTTATTTGGTAATTTCATTTTAAATGTCAAAGGTCACCATGCATTGCTAATGACACCATGCTACCCATTTTAACACAAGCGGCACTCATTGCCATTAGACAGACCATAGTCAAAACCAGAGGCTAGAAAAAATATGTTCCATTAAAAACTAAGGTCAGTTTAAATCATTTAATATAAAGGTTGAACTAACTAAAATTTAGCCAGTTTTGATCTCAATTATTTCACTTCGGTTAGAACATAGATTTTAATTATTTTATTTAGTTTAGAAAAAAAAATATTTTAAATTGAATGATTCTATAAATTAAGGAGTAAAAAATAGAAATCGCCACTGAAAATGAGGAAGACGTAGTCACCACTTCAAACAATACCGCGAAGTCGCTAGTAAATTAATAGATCATGAAATAAAGCTTCGTTATGTATTAAAATATTTTAGAGCCCAAGTACATCCCGATCACATTGCAAAATATAATTTATCGGCAAAACCACGAAGTCGTCAACTATATGAGTAACAACTAATAATAAGTAATTGAGTTATCTTGGATGCTGCGAGCTTTTCAATATTGTTAACATAACAGGACAGGATTCTTTGGCAGTACCTACTTCTAATAATTACAAGAAATAACTCAAATCTAAATTTACCAAATATTTGCGGGCAATTTGTTCCTGTGATAAGAAATCGGGAGCATTTTTATACCCTATACCACTATGTGGTCAGGTTATAATGCTGATGTTTGTAACTACCAAAAATATTTAACCCAGACCCATCATTTATTATACCGATCGACCCAGAAACACTTTCTGAGTCGATTAGTTGGATATAAGAGATAGAGTCTCTAAACGCATGGTATCGTATAGTCGGTTTAGACCGACTGTAATTTTCTTACGTGCTTTTTTTTTATTATAACAGGAACCACGAATGGTGAAATATACAAAGAACACATCTATTGCCATTTTTGAGGCCTCAAGCAACTAAGCTAAAGAGTTGAAATTCTGACTCTTACAGAGTCAATATTATCGTATACAACTCGCCTACCTGTCCCAAATTACGACCAGTAGAAGTATTTAACTCAACGATAGACTATATTTCATACAAATCATGAACATTTGTGCAATACATCGATGAGATGCGTGCTAAGTGAAATTTGTCTGCTAGAAAAGTTGATGAAGTTCTCGTGATTAGATTAGTTCGAAAATAATTTGTTGTATTACTTACTTACTGGTAAGCAAGACATTATATAAGTTAGGATGTTTATAATAACTATAGTTATCTGCTCCCAAAATAACAAAAATGGTTTATTTTTAATTTTAAAAATAAGTTTCTTAATTTTAGTTTTTTATCTGTTGATAATAATTACAGCAAAATTTTGGTCTTAATACAAAATTTTTATTTTGTCTGAGTTTTTTTGTTTTAACGTCTGTTATGGCCACCCCAACAAAGTTTTTGGTTGTGTATTTTTCTATGGTAAGAACAAATAGTCTGTCTAAGTATTTTCGATGACTTGTCATAATTTAAATGTATGAGAGTGACTAAAATAAACTGAAAGTATATGCAATTTTCAAATATTGTTAATATATAGAGAAAATATGCGAATTGTAATCTTCGAACCAAATACACCAATATAAAAAATATTTAAAATTTAATCGTTTCATATTAACTAAGCAAAAGCAATTCAAATATAGACACTAAAATGACACTTAATAAATTTATAAAAAAAAAGTCTATAACTTACACTTTCGCCACAAGTCGTTACTCAATACTGTTGTACCATTAAAACTATTTACGATTATGACGAGTAAACTCTATTAAACTGGAACAAAAGGACAGAACGTACAATGTACATTCAAAACTTGTACGCATACAAACAATAAGAAAAACAAAATTATATTAAGTAGAAATCAACCTAGTTAATTAGAAACCAGAACAAATTTTAATTTTTATTAGATCTCTTATAAAATGCGTAATATAAATTATATACATATACTCGTGCTATATAAAAATAATGAACAACTGTCAAAAAATAGATTTTACGATTGCTCGTATACAAAAATAAAGAACAACTTAAACAAAGTTGTAAACTTAAAATTGTAAAGAAAAATAACATTTGCATTATCCAAAATACGAGTTGGTACCGGACAGACATATACTCACACACTTACTCACTCACTTAATTATATGACACAATATGATTGATTTGAACGACCTTCAGGTTGTAAAATATATATATAAAAAAAAGAAGTAAAAAGTTAATGTCAATTTTATCATTTTTTAAATTGTATAGTAGAAATAAATAACATAAAATGAGAAATCTTTCGTCTAAAGTTTATTGACTTTAATATCATTAAATGAATTTTAATTCGTATCGAAACGTGTTGCAACTCAATTATTATTTTTTTATTAATGTGTTCTTTCGTTTGGCGGGAAATGTATTCTTTTGTTGCAAACTAATAAATTCTACAAATTTAGTGTTAATGATGTTGTTGAACTTGAAATGAATTAACGGCTTAATTTTTATGCAAAATGTGTTAACATACAATTAACTATGTTTATGAATTAAAGCCAATTGTTGTATATATAAGATATGTAAGCACTTTATTCGACAAATTGTAAAAAGAAAATACACCGAAACAGTTCCTCATAGATTTTTCGTATTTTTCATAACGTGACCGAACCCCGGTTCACACTTACTCACCCCACCCGACCGAGGGGGCATGTCCCCTAATGTGGGGACCGCGTAAACACCATCGTCCGAACCCTGGTGGATTCCAAGAGCTGGCAAGTAGATTATGTGGTCGTAAATCAGCTACAGACTATGTCATCAGCTAATATTAGGAATATACAAACTTAAAAAACATATAGAACAAAAAATAGTTGATTGAGGTATTCAATTATATTGCGCTTTACTTTCAATACATTACAATTAAAATCAACGGAATTGTGTAATACATTATAATCATGACAAATTCTGCGGAAAGGATAAGAATTAGCATAATTAGTCCTAAAATAATCCAAATGAAGCCAATGTTAATTTAAATTTAAATTTGATAAATGAAACTCCGAGTCAACGTCACCATTCGCAAGGTTGAAAACAAGTGTGACACCCAACATGGTTCTCCTACACTCAAGAGTTGGAACTCTGCTAAGCATTAGTCTATTAGTATATGATGGCATCATAGCTCCAACCTAAAACCACGTAGACAGAATAGCAACAACTTTTTCTGCACAGACTCAATTGCATTGGCGTGAACCTGATAAAATGGATTCCATATTATTGATGCATATTCCAAAATTGATCCCACAAGTGCTGTATAAATCTGTTTAGTAACATATCGATCTAAAAACTCCTCATGGCTTATTAACAATCATACTAATATGACCAATGAAGTCAAGTTTTCTATCCATCCAGATCCAGAGATGTTTGAACGGCATCCCATACTATTCCATTAATGCAATACTCTTTAGAAGTTATCCCCTTTCTGTGAACATTTCTTAAGACTCAGTTCCATTAAGTTCACATTGCACCATTCATCTAATAAATCAAGCTCACTCTGAGAAATAACTTAACATCATCTGCATACATAAGGACGTTGCAATTCGAAATTACAGTCGGAAGATCAGTTATGAATAGTAAAAACAATAACGGGCCCAAATGACTGCCTGGGGGAGCACCAGAAATAACTCTTATAATTGTAGATTCAACATTGCTAAACATAACCCCTTGAGATCTAAATGTAAGATACGATACAATCCACAAAATAATATATTCATGTATGCCAATGAGTCTTAGTTTGAGAAGTAAAATATTATGATTCACGCTATCAAAAGCTTTATTAAAATCTGTGTACATCACATCTGTCTGGTCACCACGAATAAAACCTTTGAAAACATGAATCGAAAATTCGAGAAGATTAGTAACTGTCGATCTTGATTTTCAAAAGGCATGTTGAAATGGAGACATAGTCGACTTTAGTTGATAAGAGAGATAGTCAGTAACAAATTTCTCCATTAACTTGAGAATAACACATAGCTTAGTTATTCTCCTATAGTTAAGTACATTCGCCTTACCACCTGACTTATAAAATGGTATAATAAATGATTCTTTCCAAGAAGTAGGAAAATAAGCAATTTGCAAAAGACTGTTGAAAATACACGTTAATGGCACACTTAGAATTTGAGCGCAATTTCTCAAAATACAAGCAGGTACACCATCAAAACCAGGCTGGTATGAAAATTTCTACTGAATCAGAGACTTAAAAACAGTTTCCGCATCAAAGAGAGGAATATTAATATTATAGTTAGCGACGGTTAAAGTATTTGAAATCGAATTGCTATAAGTGGACTGCAAAAAATCAGCGAACATATTCGTAATTTTATTTTTCCAAATAATCATTTTTTTGAAATGGAAATAGCAAATGAATTCAAGTTTTTATTATTATTATTATTATTTTTATGTATAAATTTAATAACTATCACAACAAGAAAAAAATATTATAAATTACAGTGAGAGCAAGTAAAAGCTTTCAAGTTAATGTTATGTCAATTGAAATTCAAAATACAATTTGTATATACACTTAAAAATAACAATAGTAAACAAAAGAATTTAAAATATTTAATAAATATGAAACAAATTTAAAAGTTCCTTTTTAAACCATAATGTGTTGCTAAGCAATTGAGTATATGATGGTAGGTCATTCCAAAGACCGATGGTATAATTGAAAAATTGTCTCGTAGACAAAATGTATTTATATTTTTGTGATATCAGATTTTTTCCATGTGGAGACTTGGCAATTTGGTAATTCTCCTATAAATATATTCAGGTTCCTTTAAATATGCATTATCAAATAACATTTATACCTTAATATATCTTTAAAACACATTTTAGGCAACTGATATGAAAACGGTGATATACCTCCCTTCTAATACGATTAAATACATATCTGGCTATGTTGTTATACGTGACAACAAGTCGATTAAAATCAGTGGTGTCACAATTTGCAAATATTTCACACCCATACAATAAAACAGGAATTAAATATATTTTAGACAGGAGTATCCGTATATTAAAGGCGTCGATGCTTTAACAGCCCACAAGTTTCTCAGCATACCATGAACTTTAATATGGTCTCTCCATTTTGTTTTATTTTCAAAAAGTCGGTATTTTCAAGTCTTTTCTTATTATTTCTTCACAAGAAATTGTACTTTGATTTTTTCGGATTTATGCCTGGATCATTTATACTTGCCCATTTATGAATTTTATCCAAATCGTTGTTAATGCAGTCAATACAATAACGTACATTTTCAACTTTAGAGCTTATGTACAATTGTACATCATCTGCATACATTTGAATATCGCAGTGACTTAGAGAATCAGGAATATCATTAATGTACTTACAAAAAAGTAATGGGCCAAGAATGGACCTTTGTGTCACCCCTCTATCAATATCAGCAGCATTCGGTATAAAAGATATGATCCAATAAGTTTATTGGCCGAATCAGAAAAGCTAAAAAGCTTTTGAAGTTTGGTCAGCAGAATGGAGTGGTCAACTGTATCAAAAGCTTTACTATGATATAACAGCACAAGGAAAGATCCTTATCCAGTTTGGACCTAAGTTCTTCGACCACATCGATCAACACCGTGATGCAGCTTCTTCCCTGTCTAAAATCAGACTGTTTTTCTGTTAGAAGTTTGCGCTCTTTTAAATATGCATTAATTGGCCTTTAAATGAGATTTTCCATTACTTTGGACAGAAATAGTAGAATGGCAATTGGTCTAAAGTCACTGTTGTTTTTGGGGATGGAAATTATTTTGGCTTCTTTCATACATCTGGGAAGATTGACTTGGTTAATATTGTATTAAATAAATACATAAGGAAGGGCAGAAGTTTAGGTAAGATAAGTTTCAAAAATCTAGGATTTATTCCATCCAGACCGATGCCATTTGGTTTTATTGATGATATACTTTTGAGAACTTCATCGAAAAGAAAAGCATATTTATTTTCACTTGGCCTCTCCACTTCAAATTTTACAAATTGATTGTTTAGTTCATCCACTTCCACATCAGCGCTAGAAATGCAAACACTTTCCTTACCAATGGCTATTTTATGGATTTCCTTCCACTTACTCTTGCTATTTAAAGCTAATATAAATTTGTGTTCATAGTATGTAGATTTAGCCATATTAATATTGTCCACCACTTTTCTTCTAGCAGATTTGAACAGAAATTGCAATTCTGGAGTTTTAAATTTCTTTAATTTTTTGTACGCTAAATCTCGGGTGTAAGTCAAATGTTTAATAGTTGAATTAAACCATGGTGGCTCTATAGGTTAGATAGTTTTGGTCCTCTCCGGCATGGTTTTATCAAATGCTTTAAGCAGCTTATTCTGTAGGAAAGCTATTTGATAATTTACAATCGAAAAAAGTGAAAATTGTCGAAACCATGCAAATTTGCCCAATGCGCCTACATTCAAATTGATAAGTTAAAGAATGTAATGAAGAGAATTCGTTTTAAAAGCTTTTGGCTTCACTTATATAGCTTTTTTTTGTGTGTTTTTTTGGGTTATTATGCAATTCGATTCGAAAGAAAAAACCTTTCGAAGAGAATTTCCGTTTCGAAAGAAACATGTATCATATGTATATGTAATTAATTCGAATGTGCCAGAGAGTTGTATATATTTATAAAAAGATATGTAAAAACAAGTGATGCCAAACTTTTTGTCGGTTAAAAATTTAGCAGCATTTTGGTTTTAGCGTCAATGTCGTCAGCAATTGAGTTTAAACGGCAAAATTAAAAACTAAATATTTAAAGAATAAACAAAAACGTTCATTTAAAAAGTTTATTATTTTGTTTTATTATTTCTTTTGTTATTATTTTATTTTATTATTTATATTATGTTATTATTTATTTTATTTTATTATTTGCAAGTTTATTTAAAATAATAAAAAATGTCTTAAATAAATTATAACAACTCTTCAGGTTCTGATCGGTTTCAGACATAACTTTTATAGAATTTTGCCTGATACGTTAATTGATTATCGACTAGTTTTTGTGGAGGACTGTCCTTATTTCGAGGGGTTTCTCTTTGACTTCGTCTTTTTGCTGGAAAACTGGAATATGTTTCTTCGCCAGCGATATTTAAATACTCCTCCATAGCATCATTATCCTCTTGACGTTGAACGTTCTGATATTTACGGAATTTTGACTTGACGTTGTGACATTTCTTCAATTTGAATTTGTGCCAAAACGAGAAGTTCCATTAGTGCTGACACCTGCCTTATCTATAGTTAGCAATGTGACAACTTTGTCCTCAAGTTGTGTTAGGAAGCAACATTTATTTGGTACATCTCGGGTACCTGAAACGCTTCTGGTTTTTGTAGTCAGCCCATACCTAGAAACATATTTGAGTTTGAATATATTATCTATACCTACAAGTTTGAATCACTAAAAACGCACTTTTTTCAATTTAATGTAATCAGGACAACCTTTTCCACAAGTCTCTGCACTCGCTTTTTAGCATTTGAAACATTAAGGTGGCCTTTTTCTAAATCATTTTGTTTTATTATAAAATCCACTATAATGTCTTTGTTTTGTATTAATTTTTTTTAAAGATTCAGCAACGTAACAATAAAATAAAAATATTTCTTATTAAACACCTTCTCATATATTTATTTATTATTATACTTACACTTTAAGACTTTTTTTATTTCTTCGACAACAAAATATCTTTCGAATAAGATATGAACGTTAAGAAATGTTTGACATGTGCTTTCGTATTACATAATTGCATTTACTAATTTTTGTTTTTCGTAAGGGGAAAAAAGTACCGGGTTCGAAAAATATTTCTGTACGTTCGTAAATAAATTTTCGAAAATCGTGCCACGAAATGCAGTTTGTACGAAAAGTTGTTCTATTTGATACCATACACCAATTCGTGTAACTTTTGACTAACATTCTGACTCGATTTAACAATGATCGGTCTGTCTCTCCTGAACGCAAGCTATACACAATTGAATGATTTGGTAGATAAGATTTGGCTGGTTGTGAGGCAATTACTAATTTAAAATGGTAAAAATCAGTGCATGCTTAGACGTAGGCCCCATATAAATGTATCCTCTAAGTTGGAGATAAATCAACTTAAGATCTTTACAATTATACATGTTGAAATTTGGTTCAAGTGTGCATATTATCAGTCTTACAATAAATATTGTATAATAATATTAAAGCTATTTGACATTTTACAACTTGCCATATTAAGCAAATTTAGTTTTGCACAAGTAAGCGACATTAATAATTTTTGTCTTGATCGAACCATTTAGATAACGATCACATCTGATGTGAATATAAAAATATCTTCTTCGATAATAGACATGCCACCTAGAACTACGACCCTTTTTCTAAATTCATGGTATGGGATATTCTATAGTTGACCTACACCGACTATCACTATCATGTCTATTTTGTTTTATTTACAAAAAAAATGATTGTGGTTTTGAAATATGAAAAGAAGAATTACATTTGGGCCCGAGAGAAAATGTTGTTGGTTCTGTTAAACCATTGTTTTGAAGAAACAGCTGTCTAATTTTATTCCGTAATACCGTAATTAATGCATTTGCGGAGGAGCCTCATATCTAGAAAAGTTCAGATCCAAATCAAAACAAAAGTGAAATTTTAATTTTTGGACTGAGATATATTGCAGTACCCAACTTTTTCTAACCTTGTTTTAAATTAAAACTGTAAGTTAAATTGTTCTCACGGCTGTTAACAAAAGTTCAATGACTTTCTTGTCAAAAAAACAAAAAAAAAACGATTTAAGAGAATAAAAAAATTAAGAAAAATAGATTTCATAGCTTTTTGTTATACTTACTTGTATGAAATACCTTAGGCACAAACAATCAATTATAGCTGGATGTACTATGAGAAATAAGTGATCTTTTTCCGAGACACTCCATTTCATTTATAATTTTGTCTTATGTTTATCATCACTTAATTGCGGCTAAGCTTCTTTGAAATTTTCTCAAAAAAAGAGTAGTAAAATATATCTAAATTTGTTTTTTTTTTTATTCTTTAAATCACATACTCAAATGTGTGTGTGTATTAAGCCATTTTATTTTTTTTTTTATATTACACAAAACATTAGAACGTTAATAGGAGATCGTAGTTGGGTTGAGTTCGTGTTTGGCAGTGAATCAGTTTAAGTAGAAGAAAAGTTGATGTGAAAATTAAAAACAAACAAGTAAGAAAATTATAGTCGGTCTAGACCGACTATATGATACCCTATACCATGCGTTTAGAGACCCCTATCTCTCAGGCCCAACTAACTGGATATAGAAAATAAGCATAAACCAAATTTAAGTGGGATTTTTCTTAATTTTTTTGGCTGCAGATATGAAAAATTTCATTTCGGATGCTATATCTATATGGGGACTAGGCCCAAAAAAGAACCGATCCTGACCATGTTTGGTAAGGTCTCTTGTATATTGCAAATATACATATACAAACAAAATTTGAGAAGAATCAGTTCAATATTTTTGTTTTTTGATAAATTTAAGTGAAGATCGGGAAGCAGCTCTATATGGGTCCTATGACTAAGAGTTGTCCCATATAAATCATTTTGGGACTACTGATTAATGGATGTAATAAACACATACAAACCCAATTTGAATAAGATTTATATGATAATTTGTATCTTATGGCAATTTAAGCCGATTTCATAGGGGTCATTTGTATGGGGGCTAGGTCTGAACATGGACCGATTCCCATAGCGTTCATCCCATAGCCGACGAAAGCTTATATACCAAATTTCGTCGAAATATATTCATATTTGCAACCTGCAGAGTGATTACAAGCTTTACATGGACACACAGACGGACGGACGGACGGACGAACGGACGGACGGACGGACGAACGGACGGACATCGTTAAATCGAATCAGATAGTGATTCTGATTCGACTGGTATAATAAAAGATGGGTCTAGGTCAAATATTTTTGGTAGTTACAAACAGCAGCACAAAGTCATTATACCCAAACCACATAGTGGTATAGGGTATAAAAATAGTGATATGTAAAAATTTCATTTATTTTATTTGATATATATTTATTTCTATGATTTAGTTATACAAATCACTAACAATAACAATAATCAATAACAAATTAACAGTTTTATAAATATAATTAACAGCTTAAGTAATTATTGTACAGTGTGTGTCGGAGTTAAACATTTAAGTACTTAAATTCTTTATAATGTGTTAATAATACCATAAAATATACAAACAAATCAAATAGCAGTTAACAAGAATAATATAATAAAATAATTACAGGTGTATGAAATTAACGAAATTAGAAGTCAGCAAATGAACGATTTTATACGATCTACTTAAAGTAATATTGACTAAGGCAGAGAACGACAGAGATCATAAACATTATATTAACACCTTATAAAAATAAAAAAAGAAAAACACTTAACACATTACCTTCCAGTCAGTTCATAAAGCCAAATTAACAAATCATATTTTTGTCTGAGCTTCTTCAGTTTTTGGCTTCTGTCATATAAGTTTAGCATAAAAAACAGGAGAATGGCTAAAAGTCGTGACCGCAGGTTTGTTTTTTTTTTTTTTTTTTTTTGTATGGTAATATGTCAATAAAATAGTTAAATGACTCTAAGGTATTCTTGTATTCTTATGTAAGACCATTAATTCAGCTACCTACCACCAACTCCATCGCTCAATGCCAAACACAAAAATATAAACAAATAATAAAAGTTTAGTTTATTATCATGCAATAATGTCAGTTTTGTTCGGTAGAACGATATGACGGATGATGGTTGTAGTAGCAAAAAAAAAAAAAAAAACAAAAATCAGAATGTAACGACTGCTGACATAAGACTACTAGGAACAAAAATAAATTTAAAAAAAACTTCCGAAGAATACATCCAATAAAAATTCATACATTTGGAGTATTGAAATTGATCTGCATTAAAAAGTTCGAGTTCAAAGTTTTTCACCCTTAATAAATATTGTAGTTTTTGATATCTCTCGCTTCATGTACAATTTAATACCACTGGTGAACCTCGAATAGTCGAGCTGCTGCTCGACTACTGAATGAGCTACTTGAGCCGAACGAGCTCGAGTAGTAAAAACTTACGTTTTCATGTTTGAATGCATTGAAAAAGAAATATGTAAATAAAAAAATAATAAAAATAAAATAAATCATAATAAAAATGATAAAAATTATTAAGTGGACTAACTACTACTCAAAAGAGATCAGCCCTTTCTACTCAAATGTATGAAAATATGTTCTTCGTATTTCGTATTTTCAAAACAATTTCAAGAAGAGTATTAACTTTTCCATTTGAGTATATGCACAGAATATGTTTGCATTTTTCAAAGGTTTACGATAAAAATGATGGCGTGTGGGAGCAACTACTCGAAAAAGATAAGAAATTTTGAAAAAGTATAAAAAATAGCGAAAAAATTTGTATTAATTTATTTATTAATTTTTACACTGTCTATAATCAACTATATTTATTTATTAGTCATTAAAATTGAAAATTATTCTGACCAAAATTATGGCATCGGCATATTATTACTGGACTGACATTGACCACTTTCTATACAAATATGTGAAAATATGCTCTTATTTGCATTTTGATGAAATTTACAATAACTTAATAAAAATTATATTCCTTAGAGCTATATGTATAAAGAGAACGCTTCCTTTAAGTTTCAAAGCAGCTCGAGCAGCTCGAGTAGTGGGGAGCTCTGCTTTGGATCATTAATGTTTATTGTGCATTTTTTTATTTTTCTAGCATAGTCCCAAAGAATCATTTACACAAGAATCATTTTTTTTTTAATTTGGGAGGGAACTCACTAAAGCGGAAAGCACTACTGTATCTAAATACAGACTTCTCATGCTATTTGTAATACATCTAATATATTTAGCAACACAATATTTTATGGATTTTATATCTATTGGACAGTTAAATCAGCTAAAAATGATCTAATATATTTTTTTTTATAATCACGAACAGTTTGCTATTGAAAATATAATTTTGTTTGATGATTCAATTGATAAAGATTATTTTTCATATTTTGATTTATTTCATCTTCAATTTGTGAACTTATAATAATTATGCAACTCTAAAAACTAATTTTTAAAATTTAAATCCAGCCAGTGAAAGACAAAGTTTCTCTAGTTCTAAATAGAGTATGGTAATATTTATTGTATGAGCCCTCTCTCCAATTTAATCTTGTAAGATAAACAGTGCCCTCCTTCTTAAGCGATACTGGACAGGACTAGGTGACGTGATAGAAGATTTGGGTGAGACTTTATTTTATTTCAGAAGTTTGGCCTATGTCAGTTAGCATTTTATTTAAGAAACATTTAAATCTATGTGCATATCTGAGTTTTTTTATTTTATTAATTCTATCATCGTAGTTTGAGTATTACTAAATAAAAGTATTGCAACAAACATAAACTTATGTTAATATAAAACAGGTAAGAAAATTATAGTCGGTCTAGACTGACTATACGATACCCTATAACATGCGTTTAGAGACCCTATCTCTTAGGACAAACTAACTGGACATAGAAAATAAGCATAAACCAAATTTGAGTGGGATTTTTATTAATTTTTTTGGCTGCAGATATGAAAAAGTTCATATCGAATGCTATATTTATATGGGGACAAGCCCCAAAACTGGACCGATCCTGAGCATGTTTGATAAAGTCTCTTGTATTTTGCAAAAATATATACAAAGAAAATTTGAGAAGAATCAGTGCAATATTTTTGTTTTTTGATAGATTTAAGTGAAGATCGTGAAGCAGCTCTATATGGGGCCTATGAGTAAGAGTTGTCCCATAGGGATCTTTTTTGGACTACTCATTAATGGATGTAATAAACGCATACAAGCCCAATTTGAGTAAGATATATATGACAATTTAGATCTTATGGCAATTTATGTCATTTCATAGGGGTCATTTGTATGGGGGCTAGGTCTGAACTTGGACCGATTCTCACGAACATCAATACCGTTCATCCTATGGCCGATAGCAGCTTATGTACCAAAGTTCATCAAAATATAGTCATATTTGCGACCTGCAGTTTGATTAAAAAGTTTACATGGACACACAGACTGACGGACGGACATCGTTAAATCAAATCAGATAGTGATTCTGATTCGATCGGTATAATAAAAGATGGGTCTAGTCAAATATTTTTGATAGTTACAAACAGCAGCACAAAGTCATTATACCCAAACCACATAGTGGTATAGGATATAAATATAGAAATCATATAAATAGATACAAATTACAGTTTAAGGAAAAAAGATAGGAAAAACCCTATAAATAACATGTTAGGGTATCAAATTTAGAATCCTGATCTTTCATCATCGTATTTTCTATATATATATATATATATATCAGTGGTCACAAGCGATAACCGCCTAAGTCGACTTAAGAACGATTTGAGTTATATATGCTATCATATTCTACTAAAAAATCTTTATATTTACGTGAAATCCCCATTTCTCTAACACTGCTTTTTCAAAAGATATTAATACAAATATTCTGATCTAAGTCGAAATGAAGTCCCATTACATTTATATAAAAAGCAATTTTTCTCGAAAGCATGATTTTCGAGTTAGGCGGTTATTGCTTGTGACCACAGATATATAGAATCAAATGAGCTTTAACATCGAGTAAGAAATCGAATGCTTACAATTGCAACTTAATTGTGAATTTTTGTCTATTTGCTACGTGAATTGGACTAATTTCAATTGTATATGTGATAATTTGGCGTCTGTGTGGTTTTTTCAGGGTAGTCCAAGATATTTAACGAACCAATGTTGTGAATGTAAAGACAAATTTTTTTCTTAGCATTAAAATTACATGAATACGCTTCTGTTGTTGCAAAGTATATGGTTAAAGACGAGGTAAATGTATTTTCATTGGTTGGCATCTCTTGTGGGGGTTCACAAGGCTTTAGATTAGCTAAATTGCATAGCTGTGAAAAACTGCAATCAATTGGCATTGAAATCAAATTGATTTCAACCAAACTGATTTCATTCTTTGATTTCAAAATGATTTCAGATTTCAAAATGAAATCTTGTCAAAATTGCAATATTTTGTGACTGCAATCATTTTGAAATCATTTTTTTAGAAATCATTGATTGCAATCAATTCGATTGCAATCAAATTTTTGTTGAAATCATGCGATTTCAATGAATTGCACTGAAATCACAACTAAAGGGAAAGTTCTACGAAATAATATACACTTGGAATCTAGAATCTAGCGGTTTTCACTAGAATATAGTGGAAACCTCAAATTTTTGGTGGAAACCACCAGATTTTAGTGAAAACCACTAAGTTTTAGTATAAAACAACAGATTCTAGTAAAAAC
The DNA here is from genome assembly GCA_963682025.1 of Cordilura impudica. Classification (NCBI taxonomy): domain Eukaryota; kingdom Metazoa; phylum Arthropoda; class Insecta; order Diptera; family Scathophagidae; genus Cordilura; species Cordilura impudica. The sequence continues at coordinate 197,990,532 of OY821517.1, read as the reverse complement.
CTCCACTTATATTTAACTCATTACTTTGAGCATTTTTTACATTAGTTAGCTCTCTATTGGCTTTTAATAGATGTAACTTTTCAAAGTTACCATCTGAAAGCGATCCACGACGCGGATTATTTAGCATAGTTGCAAAAGAAAATAACCTTTCTACTGCAGCTGATGACGGTAGAGGTGCGTTGAATTTCATAAATATGGATTTCAGAATCGGATAACGATCAAGCATTTCAAACGATGTGTCCGTAGATAGGAACAAACTTTGTGCTTTGTGCTAGATAGGAACAAACTTTGCGTGATGTCATACGAGTAAGACGTCAAAAAAAAACAGAAAAGGGATGGGGGCTGGGATGGCGTAACCTTGTATACATAAACCTTGATATGAACAATTAATTTATTAGCAATTTGACACAAAACTGATTGCAATTAAAAATTATGTTTACCAATTTTACAAAACTTTAAACTTCAAACAAAAATTTACATTGTTGGTAATTCAAAATTATCAGAGTCATCTTTGTTTCTAGAAGAAGGAGTTTTATTTGAAGAGAACGAAGATTTTGATTTCGATTCTGATTTAACTTTGATTGCAATTACTGGATTTGATTGCAATTAAAGTAATTGCAATCAAATCGATTGCAATCAAATTTGATTGCAATCAATTAATATATGAATTAATTTCAAACAAATGATTCAATCATTTTTGTTGTATTGATTTCATGATTTCAAATTGAAATCATGAAATCAATTTAGGATTTGGAATGGAATCAAAAAATTAGCAATCATTAACGAGAAATCATGTGATTGCAATTAAATCGATTGCAATCGTTTACAGCTCTGCTAAATTGTAACTGTTTTATAGGGAAGTCCTTAATGCCAGCTCAATAAAAAGAGAATATCAGTACTTTTTACCAGGATTTTTTCATATAGCATTTTCCATTCTATTTACTTACTCAGTGGAATTGATGGGCTGAAACTACACTATTATGATATAGTAAACTAGTGTGTAATCTTAAATCTTTAAGGTGTCAATGTAACGATTGGAGAAAATACTGTTCGGGATAATTTCAAAATCTTTTAATTAATGATCCCGTCGATCGTCGATGTTTTTTTTTTTTTTTTGCTTAAAATCAGAAATATTTAATTAGAATTAAATAAAACTTGATACAAATGTTCTACATTACTCACCCAAGAGATATTAATATGGAGGCGCCAAAAGTAAAAAAGTCATTATGAGTCAACATTCTAATGATTAGCTTTAAAAGTAATTTACACACAAGTAGAGCTATCGTTTCGAAGGTATTAATATCGCCCTTAGTATTATAAATGGGTTTATTTGTTGAGAAATGTCAAAGGTTATATCATCTTATAAAAAAAAATGCAAGCACAAGCATTTTTACTTAAAATTGTTTTATATAATAAAAATTGTTGTTGAAGCTCTATTTAAACTAATTTAAAAATTTTTTTTTCACTTTTTTAAGTTACAAAACAAAATGGTTGAACAAATACAAAAATGTAAATTCAATTTATATTTTAGGAACCAATAAAAGCTTAGTCAACAACGTATAGTTTTTAATTATTTTTAAAATATATATTTTTGCGATATTCTCACAAAATTTTGATAATGTGTAGTCCGATGTGATTGTAAAGCATGTTTCATTAAGACCTTGATAATAGCTAATTTCTGCAGATAAACACAATTGCGCCCTCATATTTCAGAAACTGTTAAAACTTTAAATATTTCTTAACTTAATAATATAGACCATTCATGCCAATTTATTTTATCGAAAAAGTTTCCTTGTTAGTTACGAGTAGATGAAGTTGATAGTCTTTTAGACCTCTCGAATCTTAAAAAGAAGAGACGTTGTTATATGCTGTTGTACAACATGTGGGAACGCAAGTATAGAAGTAGTAGTAATATCCAGAGTGAAAATTTTTTTATGTCAATGTCAATTGTTGTGAGTTGTGTGAAAACTGATTACTATTTGCATTCATTTGCAGCACATGCCGCAATTTATTTTCGTTAGAGAGCCGGATTTTTTTGACAACTTAAATAATTGATGGAAAATGACAGCTAGGACAATTTTTTGTTGTCTGTGAATATGACATCATTAAGATATGATAATATAATTTTTTTGGCATAACCTAGAAGTTCCTGCTGTTCGTGCTGTTCTTCTCTATATCTCTATATTAAAATGACATACTAAAATTTCCTGACTCCCGAGTTAGTTCTTTAAATTAAATATCATACATTTTATTTCAAATTATTCTCAAAGAAACCAATTTGGTCAATGGTTAAAAACGATATTGAAAACAAGAAAATTAATTGTACACTCAAAAGAATATGTCGTTAAAATAAATCGATTGCTTAAGAATGCAGGTAATTATGAATTAAAAAATAAGTTGAAAATTATAAAATTGATTAACATTTATATTGCACAAATTAAATAAAATCCGATATTTTAAGAACTTCACTTTTTAAAAGTTTGGAATGAAGAGTACGGCACTCAGTCTTGATTTCAACAGATTTTTACATTATATTTATAAACCAATACACTGATAATTGATACTTTTTATGTTAAAAATAAATGATAAACATTCCACTTCATACGCACTACTTAAATTTCATAGTGATGTTGTTAATAATTTAGGGGAACAATCCTTCTATAGAGAATATTGCCCTGTTGTCTAAATTTCTCAAAATATCAAATCTTTACAGTGAAATATAAAACATGTAAATATTTATATACGTGTTAACTTTAAATTATTAAATAAATTATAATATTTTATTTTAATGTAAAGAGCTGAAGGCCTACGATGCTATTGCTCTCAACTACGTTTTCTTATAATTTGTAATTATAAGTTAAACGAACAATAAATAAAATCTTAATATATAAAAACGTTGGTGCGTATGTTGGTACTCTAATAACTGTTGAACCAATAATGCTAGTGACTTCGTATTCATACCATATGTTCCTTTGGTTCTCCGATTTGCATAACTTTTTTTGTACCCGATAGGTGGCGCTGGGGTCGAGATTTTCCCAAAAAATTTATTTACGGTCCAATTTAGCTCAAATTCGCAACATATATTATGTACATAAAACTAAAGTTGCTGACAAAGTTTTTCACCTGTAGGTGGCGCTGGTGTTAAAATATTCAAGAAAACGTATATTTTTTTTCAGTCATATTCATAATATTATTAAATGCATTGTATTTAAGGCACAGAATCTTCTGAATAGCTTTTCGGGTGACACTGTAGTCTGATATTTGATTTTTGATCTGTGGGCGGAGGGGCATGGCGAAATCAAATTTTAGTATTGTACCTAGATATTTGCTAAAATTTTCGAGGGAGTTCGTGCTTTACTTTTGCCCGACACTCGGTATTAAAATTTAGATGCAATATAAAATCCAGATGTTTTCTTCGGGCCAGCAACGCGGACCGGACTCAGCTAGTAAATAAATAATTTAGGGGACCAACGTTCTACTCTTGCCATATGTCTCAGCGTAAAAAAAGCTTTTGTCATGCCTACCTAAATGGTATTATATTTAAATTATCGATATCGGTTTTGACCCCTTCATTTCATAGTTTTTTTTTTTTTTTTTTACTAATAAGCAATTTTGTTTGCAAATCTAAAATGAATTTGCAGCCTTGGAAATATTTATTGTAATGTCCCGCAGGGACCAATATTGGCTCTCCATTTATATAGTATTTTAATTTGTGACTTTCTTCAACATTTAAATTCAGTAAATCACCACTATAGAGGATGAGGTATAAAATTAAATGTTTCCAGAAGTGAAACATTGCGTCTTAGCAATGCTTCTGGAAAGCGCAAACGGTTTTGTAGTTCCAGAAAGAAAGCATTTAAGAATGTGTATTGATGTTCATTAAATTCCTATTGCTGTTGGTTTAGACATGTAGATGTTCAAGTTTACAAATTTGTTAAGTTCAATATACATAAGAGGATATTTCTAAATAAGTAATATCACATTAAAGAAGCGTATGGAAGATTACTTAAAAGTTCGCTTGCTCACCAACTGTAATGACTTTGAAATTCTAGAACGCAAAATTATTCGTTTATGTATTGATAAAAAATCTTGTTAATTGTTCAAACTTTTGAGTGTTTATTTGTTTCAAAAGCTTTGGGGCCCATATCGTATAGTTTTTTTGTTTAAGTTTTAAGTTTAGATTTAAGCCTAGTTTTAAGAACATCTTTAACTTAATTGTGGCCAGATATTGTGCCGGCAGCAAGCAGTTATAATTACAATTGTAAAACTTTTTATTAAATCTAATTGTTAAGCTATACACACTATTAAAATAATAAATTATAGTCTTAAGACTTCTTCAATTTTTTATTTTAATTGTCTGTTTTATGTTGCTAAAAACAAGACTCAAATAAACTTAACGTATCTTAATTTATAATTTTAACTTTTTCTATAATATATCGTTTAGATATTTTTAAAGTTTACATATCAAAAGTGTTATGTAAAAGCCTGATAAGATATTTCTCATATTTGTAAAAAAAACAAAAAAATATAAAACGTGATTTTTTCTTGTAAAACAAACGCATTGAAACTTATTTTAAAGGATTCTTACTATTTATTGACTTCCTAATTGCTTCAGATTACATACGAACAGGGCCATAAAAATTAAGTTTTATTTCATGGAGATATTTCAACCGTACTATAGTTTTTTTTTTTTTTCTTTCAATAACAAAACTATAATGAACAGTTTTAAAGTATAAAAGGGAACATAAGGCATAAAGTATAACATATGATTTGATAGTGTCTGAAAATAAAAATAAAAAAGATCAATTGAGAGTTTTCGAGTTTTTGTGTGCTCAACTGAAGATTATGAAATTTTATATTTGATGTCATAAACTAATATTTGTCTATACATTAAGCAATTTGCAGCCATTATTTTATGTGAAAGAACAAAAATAAACGAGACATAAATTAAATGTTGACAAATAAGAAGAGATGACATTTGTTTAAGTCCATTCTTATTATTAAACAAATTAAACGAAAGCATATATACATATGTACGAGTACATACTTATATACATTGTCAGAAGTATTTTTATATTTAGGAGTCAAGGGTTTACTTTTCCTAACATAAAATCCTTTCACACCGCCAAACGATTCTGGCTGCAAGGGTTAAATGGCATTTAACTATTCGTGTGACAATTTTGCATAGGCTGCATATACATATGTAAGTAACGTCGTAGGGTGACATAGAGCAGTCACTAGGTTTATGAACTGATTTATGTAATTTTCACACTTTTTTTTTTTGTTCCATTCAGGTATCTTAAGAGAAAATGAATCCTTTTTCTTCTTAGTCATCCTCTGGTTGTTGTTATATCTTATTATCCCATGTTTCTGTTGCTAAAATACACAACAGGAAGGAAGTACTCACTTAATATGCCGTAGATGAAAAAAAAAATCAAAAAAAAAAAGAAATCTTAAGACGAGTCATAAAACATAAAAATTCCTTGTCCATACACATACATTCACGTAGCCATACATCATACATTCAAATACTTTGGTATTTGTATGAGTGTGCATTTAAACGGTAGTTAAATATACATCGTAAACAATGACTTTTTTTTTGTGAAAATTGTTAACGCCATTCAGGGTCAAACTTTTGAAAGAAAGCAACAACAACATTTCTTAAGTATGTAAATATGTTCAATAAAATTAGTGGGCATGTTTTGTCTTCCTGTAATCGCGTTCATACCTAAACAAATAGTTCATTTTATGTAAATTCTTACAATTTTTATGAACCCAATTAACAAATTACGCCAATGTCGGAGAGCTTAGTTAGTTATGCAATGATTTTTGGGGCAAGACCGGCAATAAATTTTGGAAATAAGAACGAAGTTTAAAAAATATTCATATGTACAAGACAAAAGAGAGTAACTGTAAGCAAAAAATAATATGACGACATTAGCAGGGAATGTGACGAAGTTGAAACTGAAACAAATAAAAACAATCGATTTGTTTCCAATGGAATTGATAAAAGGAACTATTTTAATAGCTGGTGTCTTATGAATTACAATCGCAACCAACCTGAAATCTGGTTACTAAGTTGATCGCATTCGGTTACTATGTATACAAACAGAAAGAATATTGCAAACATACGATTGCATCAACAGATATTTAATATAATCCAAAAGTGTTCTATTAAGATAAAATATTTACTGTTAAGGCAAAAGATTTAATGAACCCAAAACTCGATTACTATCCTCAGATTACTAAAACCATGGATACATAGAATAAAGACCGTTTAAAGCGCACTGTTAAGTTTCCAGCCATACTTCTGGTATGGGGATGAATGTCCCCAAAGGGTTTTGGCCAAATTCACTTTATTAATAGAATCGTAAATCCGGAAAAATATATTTATGTATTGCAATATAATCTCATTCTATCAGTATCAAAACTAGCCGACTGCAGTGAATATGTATTCCACAGCAAAAATAACAAACAAAACGGCCCAAAGAGAATGGATTCTCGACTTTAACCCAATTGAAAATCTATGGGCTCTCATGAAAAGGAACTTGCGAAATGAATAATATAGAAAAATTTGGACTCTAAAAAAATTGGTAAATACAAAACCAAAGCGATTACAAGATGTTTTAAAAAGCAATAGTTTGAAATTAGAAAAATAACCACTGTACGAATTAATAGTTTTCAAATTATTTTTATATAATATAATAAACTATCGTTTAATTGGAATCTTTTATATTTTTTAAATATTTTCATATATTTTTATGAATTTAAAGAGAATAAAACAACCTTCCAGAAAAGTACAACGTTTGTGGTGTATCTTTAATTATTTCGTAGAATGTGTAATATGGTATGTTGTATTTTCAAAAAAGAAAAAATGCTTGGCTAGGGTAAGTAGAAGTGAAGAACGGATTTATACGCCGTAGTTATGGTAACAGTGGTATTAGGAGTAGTCACGAATTCAGTTTGTCGGTATTGCCAATTTCACGAGAGATCGACCAAGGTTTATCATTTTCTTTTAAAAAATACAAAGAAACAAACATTTGGAAGAAAATCCATTGTGCACGTTCAGTATTTTGCTTCTCAAAATTATCAAATTTTCACATTAAATAAGCATTCCGAACTTCTTGGTTCATGCCATTTTACAATGAGTAATAATCTTTTTAAAAAACCTTTTGCCATTTTCCATATGTGCTAATGTAATTACATGATTTCAGTTGTCAATTAATTCTAATCCGCCTTTTTATTTATTTCTTTTTATATAATTATTTATTTATTAATCTATGGAATTAATCCTTACAGACTATTTACAAGAACATTTGAAAAATAGGCGAACATGAATGAAAAAATTAAAAAATTTAATTGAAATTGTGTGTTCAGATAAATTATTATTTTACTTTTTATGACATTTGTATTTAAAGAACAATCAATAAATCTATAAAGCCTATTAAATTCAATACACATTCGTCTAAGCGGATCACCGTTCGCATAATTTGATCTATAAAACTGGACAGATAAAGGTGACAAGAAACGTGTTGGCCACTGAGGGATGTTAAACGAAATATTGTTGATCAGGAAACCAGAACAAATATTCTGTGATTAATTAAATTTTGACAGTATATTATCGAAGTTAGTTTTCTTTTTATATGTTTTTTGTCGTATTAACTATCTATTTATTACAAACCTGTGTTCGAAATTTATGCTAAAAAAATTGCTAAACATAAACTTAGTTATTATAGTCGCCAATATTTTGGATTAAAGCTAATTTTATCGGGTTTAGTTTAGTCGCCTCAATTGCGTTAGTTAAATAACCCAAGGGAACAAAATTGAACTTTTGTTGTGTTGATTGGAAGTTTGTATAAATTTTTTTTTTTTTTACTAATTTGAGGTAGCTGATTTCAAATCTCCACTTGATTTTTTTCTATCAGCTCGACTTTCCGTAATATACAGTTACAAAATTAAGGCACTTCCACTACATATATTCGAATAACTTCAAAACGGCTTACCATATTCAGTTAAAAAAAAATCAAAAATTCGCCAACAATATTGTCTTTAAGACGTGCTTACATTGGTTTTAAATTTTCCGAGTAGTTTCAGAGATATCATTGAAGTTTTGAAAAAAAATAACGATTAAAAAAGAAAAAATTTTTTTTGTTTTTTAAAAATTCATAAAAAATAAAACTGCGACAAAAATCACAGTTTTGGTCAAAAAGCGTTTATATAAACATATTTCGAATGAAATGATCTTTATTTCATTGTAATCGGTGCACAAATTTTGATTTTGTTCACAATTTACTGAGAAAACTGAGTTGAGAAAAATCTCGATTTCCATACAAAAATAACATTTATTTAATATGTTTATGTTTACTGCTGTTCTATTTATGTAATACGTTTTTGTTGAGTAGGAACTGAATGTTGTTTTTATGGCTATTTGGGACGCTTCACCCAAATCTGCACTTGGTTTTTTTCTATCAGCTCGACTTTTCGCGATATACCATTATGTCCAATTTTAAGACACTTCCACTACGTATATTAGAATAACTTGAAAACGTTCACCATTTTTTGGTGATTTTCAAAATTGTTTTTTTTAGAGATGAACTTATTACCTTTGAAAAATAAAAACGTTCATGACTATTATATGTTTCTCAGAATTAAAAAAAAATTAAGTAATAAACAAATAGTTATTTCATTTTTATGATTGCGGTAGCAAACTAATAAATGCTTATAAAAAAAAATTACTTCCATTCTTTTCCGAAGACAATGAATTTGTTTATAGTTCAGATGTTCCTGGTTTAGTAACAGTGATGGGATTAGAGAAGTATGATCCAAATGACTGGCGACTATTTATAGATTCTTCTAAATGCAGCTGTAGTGTCCATCACTACATTTGTTTTATTATTTATACACTTGTTAAAACTTGTTTGTTTGCTCAAAATATTCTTATATAATTTAATTACCTTTGAGTTTTCTTTATGTCAATAATTTTCATTTTGTTCATTCTAATATTGAATTTTGAAATAAATGTTAAGTTTTTTGTATAACAAATTAAAATAGAATAAATATATCTTTATTGACGATCCTGCAATTAAGAACCTTAAAATCAAATACATCTTTAATCAATAAATGAAGAGCTGCATACAATTTAAAATTTCGTACAACAAGAACTATCATTTGTAATCTTTGGTGCGACTGAAAACAGTGCGAATACAGCACCTTATACGCAACGACAAATACTCAATATAGGCAAATTTATTATCAAACTATGTTTTGGAGACATCTAGTACAAATGATATCAAATTCAATCCATCTTTAATCCATCAAGTCATCTATAATCAACCTAAGCCTATATTGGTCAATCATTCAACCATCTGCAATCAACTTAACCCTGTTTTGGTCAATCATCTAATCTACATCTGGCTGTCAAAATTGATAAGTAACTTTACTTCTTGTTATTTAACTTTCAAACTATTGTTATTACGTTTTTCGTCGTTTAATTTTCGCATTACTTATTTTTAACTTTTAACTTATGTAACTTCCCTCTGAAACATATTAATTTCTTCTTAAATTACCTACCAAAAATGGTTCTTACACGCTCTCAAGATGATAATTTTCTTGATGCTCTTCCAGCACAAAATCCTCCAACTAACACAACAATAAATAATGACAATGAAAATCAAACAACTGTTAATTCAGGTCCACGTACTTTTAGTCCAATATCAAATTTAAAAATTCCTCAATTTTGGTCTTCACTTCCAGAAGCATGGTTTCTTCAAGTTGATTTACAATTTCAATTACATAACATTACAAATGATGATACTAAGTATCAGTTCATTATTACATCTTTGTCCCAAGATGCTATCTTAAAAATATTAGATATAGTTCAAAATCCTCCTGTAACTCAAAAATATGATGCTGTTAAAGAAGCACTTTGCAAAAGATTTTCTCTTAGTGAAGAAAGTAGACTAGAAGCAATATTGTCAGATTCCCAATTAGGTGATAGAAAACCATCAGATTTATTTCGTGAATTAACAATATTAGCGGGACCACTTTCATTCGTTTCTCGTGAATTGATTTTTAAATTTTGGCTACGAAAATTACCTCAAAATGTTCAACTTCATTTAACATCTTCTCGTATACCATCAATTGATGAAAAAGTTATTTTAGCAGATAAAATTTTTCAGTTATCTAATCCAAGTACATCTATTATTAACTCAACTGAAATTTCACAAGTTAATCTTCTTCAGAATTTTACAGAATTGATCTCAAAATTAAATGGAAACATAGACAAATTAACTTTAAATATTGACGCGTTAAAAAAGATAAATACCACTAATTCTAATGCAAAAAATTTTTCTAAAAATCCTAATCGTTCTTTTCATAATAAAAAAAACAAATATGTTTGTTGGTATCATTCTCGTTTTGGTAACAAAGCTCTCAAATGCGAAGAATCATGTTCATTTTTTAGGAACTTTCAGTCGAAACTTTTAAACTAAATCGATCCATTTTGTCGACGACTCATAATGGAAATTCGTTACTTAATTCACGTCGTCTATTTGTCACTGATAAAAATAGCAAGTTAAAATTTTTGATAGATACTGGAGCAGAAGTTTCCGTATTTCCAGTCAAAGAATTCAAGGGTGAAAAGAAAAAATGTAACATATTTCTCTCGGCTGCAAATGGTACACCAATTCGTACCTTTGGCTATCAAAACTTTAATATTGATTTGGGTTTCAAAGCAAATTTTACTTTTCCTTTTATTTTGGCTAACATTAATATCCCAATCATTGGAGCAAATTTTTTAGAAACATTTGGTATATTAGTAGATATCAAAAATAGAAAATTAATTAACTCATCAAAGGATTTTCTAATATATTTTCTTTAAAAATGAATAATATTGATTGCAAATGGTCAACTCTTCTATTAGAATATCCTTCAGTAATTTGTGAACCAGATTATAAGAAAATTGTAACACACAATACTATCCATAAACTTCAGACTACAGGCTTTCTTCCATTTAGTAAACCCCGAAGATTAGATCCGATAAAATTTAGAATTGCTAAAAAGGAATTCGACAATTTAGTTAAATTAGGCATTTGTCGTTCTTCTAATTCCTCTGTGTGTTCACCCCTCCACATGGTCCCAAAGAAGGAAATTAGCGATTGGAGACCATGTGGAGATTACAGACGTTTAAACTGTTCAACTATCCCAGACCGGTATCCTCTTCCTCATATTCACGACATAAATATCGACTTAGTTAATAGAAAACTGTTTTCCAAAATCGATCTCATACGTGCCTATCATCAAATACCTATGGCTGATGAAGATATACATAAAACTGCCATCACTACTCCTTTTGGTATGTATGAATTTGTTCGCATGCCATTTGGCCATAATAGCGCACAAACATTTCAAAGATTCATTAACGAAGTATTTGATGGGTTAGATTTTGTGTTCACGTATGTCGATGATATTTTAGTAGCTAGTAAAAATGAGGAAGAACATTTTCATCATTTACACCAAGTTTTTAAAAGACTTGATAAATATGGTTTAAATATTAAACCATCCAAGTGCATTTTTGGTGTATCTGAACTTGAATTCTTAGGTTATAATATTTCAGAATACGGTATATGTCCTTCCAAATCTACCTAAGACAGTAAAAAAACTGCATCAGTTTTTAGGTATAATCAATTATTACCACAGATATGTTCCACAATTAGCTAAATTTCTTATTCCTTTGCACAAAATAATTACTGAAGCGAATAAACATAAAATTAAAGATATTTGTTGGACAAAAGACACATTAAACGCATTTAGAGATGTTAAAAATAAATTTGCGCAGAAAACATTGTTAAATCATTTTAATAAAAACTCCACATTATCTATTGCTGTTGATGCTTCTCTTGTTGCTGTCGGAGCTGTTCTCCAACAATATTCCGGTAATCATTTAGAACCTACTTCGTATTTCTCACGTAAATTAAGTTCTACTGAAATGAAATATTCAACATTTGATAGAGAACTTTTAGGCATTTATCTTACAATTAAGCATTTCCGTCACTTTTTAGAGGGACGAGAATTTATTATTTTCACTGATCACAAACCATTAATTAACGCAATTAATTCAAAGTCTGATAAATCACCTCGTCAAACACGACACTTAGAATTCATTGCGCAATTTACTAATGATATCCGACATATTTCCGGAAAGGACAATATAGTTGCTGATTCATTATCTCGTTTACCAGAAATTTGTTCATTACACTCAGAAGATATTAATCTCAACCAATTATCCTTGGAACAACGAAATGATTATGTATTAAGAACTATTATATCGACTCGAAATCAGAAGTATAATCTTAAATAAATTCTTATACCCGGAAGAAATTTTAATCTGTGGTGTGATATTTCTGGCATTCTTATCGTCCCTATTTACCAGTCTCTCTTAGGAAAATTGTTTTCAACAAAATTCATTCTTTATCACATCCGGGAATCAGAGCCACTAGAAAATTATTAGTTAATAAATATTTTTGGCCCTTTATGAAAAAAGATATTAACAACTGGACTAGAGATTGTCTAATATGTCAGAAACATAAAATTAATGTTTATACAAAATCTCCCATTCAACCCATCGAAGTACCAAAAGGACGTTTCGAGCATATCCATATGGATATTGTTAGACCTCTTCCTGTATCGAATTATTTCAGGTACATTTTAACAATTATCGATAGATTTTCTCGCTGGCCAGAAGCCTATCCTCTTAAAGATATTTCTCCCTCGACCATTGCTAAGACATTTGTTTACAATTATGTACCTAGATTCAGAATTCCTTTAAAATTAACTGTAGAGAGAGGTTCCCAATTTACGTCCAGATGTTTTAGCGAATTGACAACTCTACTCGGATCTCATAAAATTCATACTTCTGCTTATCACCCTCAAGCTAATGGGTTGGTTGAGCGATTTCATCGCCAACTTAAAACTTCAATTTTAACGAGTAACAATGTTAAAATATGGTCAGAGAAGCTTCCAATAATATTGTTAGGCATTCGCACATCCGTTAAAGAGGATTTGAAATGTTCACCTGCAGAATTGGTTTATGGACAATGCTTACGAATTCCGGGTGAACTAGTTGTGGAATCTAAAGATAACATATCTTCTGATTTCCTGCTCTCCAAATTAAGAGAACATTTTTCTGAATTTAAAAGTGAGGTATTATATCATAACAAAGAAAGATATTACATGCCAAAATCTTTAAAGAATTGTGAATATGTTTTTATTAAAATTATACAACCAACAAAATTAACTGCTCCTTTCGAAGGTCCATATAAAGTTTTAGAAAGAAGTGACAAAACTTTTAAAATTCAATATGGTAACTCAACTCGATCAGTTTCTATCGATTTGATAAAACCTGCTTTTATAAATCAAGATGACCCATTTATCCAGAGCAAGAACCATTCTAAAATTACTTATGAAATAACATAAATTTATAATTGTTTTCCGAGGAAGGATGTTATGTAGTGTCCATCACTACATTTGTTTTATTATGTCCATCACTACATTTGTTTTATTATTTATACACTTGTTAAAACTTGTTTGTTTGCTCAAAATATTCTTATATAATTTAATTACCTTTGAGTTTTCTTTATGTCAATAATTTTCATTTTGTTCATTCTAATATTGAAATTTGAAATAAATGTTAAGTTTTTTGTATAACAAATTAAAATAGAATAAATATATCTTTAGCAGCCTAATATGTGTAATGGTAAAAAATTGGGTTCGTTGCCAATTGCACATGCAACCAAAGTTAAAGAAGAATATTCTACTATTGCCTCGGATATAGATAAAATAAAGTGCAACGAACACTGATGGCTAATACGTGTGGATCTGAAAATGGTGAATTTTCTTCTAGGCGAACAAGCAGGCTACAGAAAACATCCGTGTTTTATTTGTTTATGGGATAGCAGAGCCAGATCTGAACATTGGAGTATAAAAAACTGGCCTGGGAAGCTGTGGTTCCAGGAAACCAAAATATAGTTAATCAACCACTTGTGCCTAGGGATCGCATAATTCTGCCTAATCTCCATATCAAGCTAGCGGTTATGAAAGAATTTGTCAAAGCTCTCAACAAGGATGGTGATTGTTTTAGATATATCAGTAGAAAGTTCCAAAATTTAAGTTGGGCCCTCAAATCTAAAGGTTAATCAATGATGAAAACTTTAGTAGTTCCATGACAGATATTGAAAGAAATGCTTGGAATGTATTTGTTTGATAGTGCACAATTTCTTGGTAAATAAAATGGATGAGCACTACTCCGACCACGTGGATAACATGTT